>JABUQX010033536.1:22500-25600 GCA_015478945.1 Trachelipus rathkii
AGAGGTGGTTTAAGCCTGTGATAAATGGGGTTAGAGAGGGCAGTGTGACATAGGGGCTGAGGTGTTTGTGTTTTGGTGTAGGATTGAGTGCCTATCATTTCCAAGTGTTTGTCTGTGGGTAGTATTTTTGTTTCTTCATGCAGATGTTGTTGTGGTGTTGTAGATGTGCATCCTGTTATAATTCTAAGTGCCATGTTTTGGGTTATTTGTAGTTTTCTTCTATTTCCCTTGGTCAGTAATGGCTGCCATGTGAGTGAGGCATAATTTAGTGTTGGACAGAGGAATTGTTTATATGTAGTTGTGACATCTGTTTTTTATTTGTGATGTCAGTACTGGCTATGGTTCTTAGTATGTTTAGTTTCCTGTTTGCAGATGTTATATTATCTTTGTGCTTTGTGAAAGTCAAATGTGTGTCAAGTGTTACGCCAAGGATTTTAGTTGTTTCGTTTAGTGGTATAGCAGTGTTATTTATGTAGATTTGGGGGTGGGTTGTACCTAGTTGTCTGTCTGTTGTGATTAAAGTGATAGCTGATTTATTTGGTGAAGTGGATATTCTATTGTTGGTCAGCCAAGTTTGAAGTTGGTTGATGTATTGTTGGGTCAGATTTGTAGCTGTGTTTAGGTTCTGGTGTGTCCTGGCAATGGTGATGTCATCTGCGCAGGTTATGTTTGTGTGGTCTGTTGGTGGTTGTGGTAGATTGGCTGTGAATAAGTTAAGTAGGAAGGGGATAGGATTGCTCCTTGAGGCTTGCTGTTTTTAATGTTTACTGTACAAGATTTTTTGTTGTTTGTCTGTATTTGAGCTGTTCTCCCTGATAGGAAGTTTGATATTCCTTTTTTTTTAAATTAGTGGGGATATTTGATTTTATTATTTAATGGATTAAATTGTGTTTGGGAACAGTTTCAAAAGCTTTGTTGATGTCAATTGCTATAATATTGTTTTGTGTGTGGGTTTGAGATTTAATCCAATTATTATTGTATGATGTTTATGAGGGCTGTTGTGGTTGAGTGGTTTTGTTGGAAACTGTGTTGAAACTTTTGTTTGGGGATGTGTGGTGTTATTTTGTTCAAAATGAGCTTTTGTAGAAGTTTACATAGTGTGGGTAGCAGTGAGATTGGACAATAGGAGGAGGGGTTTGAGGGGTCTTTTCTTGATTTCAACTTTGGTATGATAATTGCTTTTTTTTTTTCAGATGGATGGGATAGAATTTAAATTGATGGAGCTATTGTATATATGTGCTAGATGGGTTAGTGCTGTATTCCCTAGGTGTTTGAAGTGTATGTTTGAGATGTTGTCAGGTCCTGTTGCTGGTGAGTTTTTAAGGGACTTTATGGTGTTTTCTAAGTCAGTTGGGGTTATTTCTATTGTTTGGTCATGGTTGCATTTTATTTTCTTTAGGGATTTGATTATTTTCCTGTTTTGTGGGTGTGTGGGTTTATGACTGCTTTGCAAAGTGTATTGCGAGAAGGTTTGAGTGTTGTTTTGTTGTTTGTGGGTTTTGAGAGTTTGGATTTTTGATAGATTCATAAGTAGGAGTTTGGTAGTTTTTTGGTTGTTCATATTTTTGTGTTCCACATTCTGCCATCGTTCGTGTTTTGTAGGTTTTTTGTAAGGAATGTTTGAAAGTTATTCAAGGTGTGTTTTAGTTAGGTTTGTGATTTGGGTGTTTAGAGTATTGATTTGTGTTCGACTCCGACTCCGACTCAGCAGTCAAATTCAAAATTTCGACTCTGACTCAGATTATTGCTTAATAAAACATTAAAAACTTTTGTTTTAACAATTTTTTTTTTTGCTTGCTTTTGAGGCAAAAATATACCACTTTTCCAATGAATCTAATCTCCAAATGCTATGCTAATAAAGTACCGTAAAGACATGGAGGAAGACGCAACACATGACAAACAAATATGTTTCAGTTTCGAAAACAAATGTATAACGTAAATATAATATACAAATTATTTTATTTTATTATAAAGCAGCCATTATAAATTAACAGTTTAATACTTTCAGTTTCAATAATAATAATAATAATAATAATAATAATAATAATAATAATAATAATAATAATAGCATTAAGAGAATCACTTATGAAATAAAAAACAAAAGAATTTCTGACAAAATTAAAAGAACTGGATTTTATTATTTGGGATATTATAATAATATATATATATATATATATATAATATAATAATATATATATATATATATATATATATATATATATATATATATAATATATATATATATATATATATATATATATATATCTTCTTCTATATATATATATATAACCAACCTTAATAATAATAACATATATGTATATATATGGATTGCCTAAAATACACAAACACTCAAGAAAATTCACCTTTGAGACCTGTAATATATATATGCGGAACAGTTTACGAAATTGCCAATAATAATAATAATAATCCGAACATATCTTAATAACTCTTTTCATAGTTAAATTAAATAATGAAACATTATGTAAAAGTATCAAACTTAAAACTTGAAGCCACTATATATTCGACTCACTTGATGTAGAATCTTTGTTCATAAATGTGCCGGTTCTTGATACGATTGTAATAATAACGAAGTGTATCACTCAAATAACCAACCCCCCACCAGATATATAGAACAACATATGAGGAACCTTTTATTAGTTTGTTGTAATCAAACACCCGTTTAAATTTAAAGAAAACGTATATCTACAAACTGATGGAGTGTCGGTGACTCACCACTTGGACCTACATTTGCAAACTTCTATATGTCCAATCTGGAAAAACAAATCCTTCGTGAAACAAACAACTTTAACCCGTATTTTCATAAGGGTATGTCGACGACACCCTCTCTATTTTTAGGAACATAGATCATACACATCAGTTCATCAATAGAATTCAAAAGTTGTTTGTCATGCTTAAAATTTACAATAAACTTAGGTTAATAATGCTATCTGTTTATTAAGACATCAAAATCAATGTTAATTCTGACGGCTCATTATCTACGGCCATACATGTCAAACCCACTGATAATGGTCTGTATATAGACTATGGATCCCTGTTACCGACTATTTACAAAAGAGTCCTATACGTAAAAATTTTAGTT
>JABUQX010033537.1:0-37500 GCA_015478945.1 Trachelipus rathkii
TATATATATAATAGTATTAATATATAATATTATATTAATACTATATATTATATATTATTTATAATATATATATATATATATATATATATATAATATATATATATTATATATATTATAAATTAAAAATATATATATTAATTTAATATAATATATATATATATATCTATATTATACTGTAACATTATTATATTAATATATATATATATATAATATATATATAATATAATATATATTATTATATATATATAATACTATATATATATATATATATTATAATATATAATATTATATATATATTAATATATACTAATAATTATACTGAAATATATATTTCATAACAATTTAGTAAATATACAATCTAACGCAAGAAGTAGAAATCTTATTATTCTAATATAATATATATATATATATATATAATATAATATATATATTATATATAATATATATATATATATATTAATATTAGATATATATATATATATATATATATATAAATATTTCACATTTTACTATTTATATATATATAGTTAATAATATATATATATATATAATATATATAAAATAATTAAATCAAATGAATAAAAAGGGTAGCTGTAATTATAAAAACCGGTACAGAACTTTTTTCATATGAGGTAGTAAAAATTTCTTTCAAGAAAGCATTTCTTTTTTGTTAAATATTTAATGATCGTATTCTCAATTTGAACTAAAAATTTGGGATGATAAATATTTATTATTATTATATTATTATTATTATTATTATTATTATTATTATTTTATTATTATTATTAAATTATTATATATTATTATTATATTAATATTATTATTATTATTAGTAAGTAGTAGTAGTAGTAGTAGTAGTAGAGGTAGTAGTAGTAATAGTAGTAGTAGTAGTAGTAAAATTTGAAAAACATCATAAATCTGTATTATTTTTTCTCTTACTCATTATTTAAATTGCATTACTTTGTCCTTTTGTACAGTTGTCCGAGTTTGAATAAACCGCCTACAGGTACTTTGAATTTTATTAATGTTCCTAATTTCTTCAGAAATTGGACTGGATTTAGCAGCTCAAGTGATCCAACAAGGAAGAGATCACGGAATTGCTTCTTACAATCGTTGGAGGACGTTCTGCGGCCTCACAAAAGCTGTCAGCTTTGCCAATTTAAGTGATGTCATGAGCCAGGAAAACATAAAACATTTAACATCTGTTTACAAGTAAGAAATATGTTCTTAGCGAATAAATGATATTTGGTAAAGAGAAAGAATCGAGATGCTTTTAGTAGTAAAGAAAATAAACTGCTAAAGTGGAATGGATGAAATTATTGGTTTTGAGATACATCTTTTATTATTAAATAATTAAACTAATGAATAAAAATAATTTGTATGTGAGAGATAAAATAATTATGTAAATTGGGCATAAATTATAATGTGTATTGACTTTTTGTTACAGAGATGTTGATGACATTGACTTATTTACTGGTGGATTGGCAGAAAAACCCAACAGAGGGGCGCTTGTTGGACCCACTTTTGGTTGTCTAATTGGACGACAATTTCATTACCTCAGAAGAGGAGACAGATACTGGTACGAAAATGACATTCCACCATCTGCATTCACTAAAGGTAAAACATTTTAATTTTTCTCAGTAGGTCTATTTATAGGAGTTGATATTTATTTAAAACCTATGTTTTACAATAAAAAAAATTAGAATTTTTAAAAATTTTAAGAAGTTTTAAAATGCATTAAACTTTTTAAAAAAATACTCCATAAAATTTTTTTTTTTTACAGAACAACTTTATGAAATAAGGAAAGTGAGTTTGGCGAGAATTTTATGTGAAAACAGCGACAAATTAGAACTTGTTCAGCCAAAGGTTATGTTTGAAGCAGATCCATTCTTGTAAGTAAAGTTAATTAGAAACCTTTTTATATTAAACATTTTCCCAATCTCTTTGAATAAAAGGTAACTTATTCATTTTGGTCTCCAATCTCTTTGAATAAAAGGTAACTTAAACTGGAAATATTATCTTTTAGAAATGCGGATATGGCGTGTCTTGGGAAGAATATTAAATCGTTGAACTTGAAGAAATGGAAGACAGCGTCATCTCAAACTTTGTGGTTCCAGATAGAAATGTTTTGCAATGAGATGACATCGATAGAGAGCGATTAAAAGTAGATACAATTATCAGTGGCTCTCTCAGATCTTCAGAGTGGAACCTATGGGAAAAAAGTAAGATATTTGAACTCATATAAACTAATATCAATTCAATTATTAACTGTAAATGTGAAATAATTTATTTTTATAACAAAAATATGATTTAAAAATGTCCATTGGTTACCCTTAATCAGGCTCAAAAAAAGGAAAAAATTTAATGTGCTAATAATGTAATATAAAAAATCTCATTTTCTTTCAATTCATTAACGTTATAAAATTAATATTAGACCTATATAACGCTATAACTGTTTACTTATATATCATTATATAATAGAAATATAATATATATAATTAATATATATAATATATATATATATATATTTCTTAGTAAACAGTTAAGTGTTATGGTCTAATATTAATATAACGTTACATGAATTGAAAGATGAGATTTTTAATATAACTTTATATATTACATTATATATTAATTAAATTTTTTTACTTTTTATATTGATCAACAGATAAGAAAACAGAATTTTTAAATAATAGTAGATCGGTATTTTAAAATTAATTATAAGAATTTCACTAATCATGTTTGATTGAATATAAATTGTAATATATTATATATATGTTTATATGATGTTTATACAATATATCTTAACTTTTATATATTCCCATAGGTTAATTATATTATCACTCTGAAGATCTGAGAGAGCCGATGTCTCTTTTCGCTCTCTCGATGCTCTCTTGCAACATTTCATCTGGAACCACAAAGTTTGGTGAAGCTGTCTACCATTTCTTTAAGTTCAACGTTAAGATTTCATACCATAGACACGCCATATGCTATAATAATACAATCAATGTACAAAAGCAGAATGGCAACCTTAGAACTATGAATCACACGTTAGATCAAATACGCACTTTAAAAAAAATCTCATAGATGATGAAACACAAGAGTTTAATTTCATCTATTATCTAGAGTTCTAGGTAATTAAGTAGTGAAAGTTCGAAAAGTAGTTTTAGTGTGGAGTATATATTAATATGTTTTATAATTTAGCATTGTTTGCATATTAACTGTAACATTGAAATATAGACATAGGTATCGAAAGAACTTTCGATCTTTCGATATAATTGTGTTCATGATCTGATTTGGTACTGACACAGTTATTAGATTTATTATAGAAAGTAGCGCATATGAGATGCATATTAGAAGACGACATATAATTATATATGTGATAACGGAAGGGTATCTCTGCTATGGAACTTGTATATAGAGAGTTCGTCAGTGAAGGGTACAGTATAGGTTTGAGTCGATAGCTTGTGGAATTGAGATAATATATGTAGTTCGGTGCATAGATAGATGCTTAGTGTACGAAGTGAGCAGATTAAGTAGAGATGAGTATGCAATGTTAATATGCATTATTTAAAATCTTTTAAAACATTATATAAGAGACTTTACTTTCTATTTTCTATGTTATTATTATAATGTTATTAAATTATAAAATATAAATATATTAAGTATCATTCTTTATATAATAAGATGTATGAATAGTTGAGTATATAATTTATTAATAATGTATTATTAATATATTTAATATTTAATGAGCCAATGGAATTCTTTTCTACCAGTACTGTTCTCTTCTGAGTAATGAATTGCGTCCAATTATAGATAACAACAATAGTAGTGAGTACATACGCTAGTTATTTTATTATTGATTCTACATTATATTTTATATAATATAAGTAATATATATATTAATATATATATATATATATATGGTTAAAATAATTATAAAAATATTATGATGCTTCACTTACTAACTATACGTTATATTAAATCTTTTCTTATTTAACTACAGTTATTTCATATCGATTTGTATTTTCAATCTATATATTATTTTGACGTTAACTATCTATACTTTAAAAACGATATTAAATATGTTAGTTTTTCTAGCTATCATACATCATTAATAAGGTTAGGCAAATTTATCATGCAAAAGCCCAAAGAAATTGCTTATGTACACTCATATCATAGATATCCATGACTCATAAAAATGACTGCAAGACAATCTTCATTATCATGCTCGGCCTTGCTCTCTATAAAGACAGAAAATTAAATTATTCATAAAATCGGGGGAAAAATTAGTCGATTTCTAGCTTTTTAAGTTTTCATAAGTTTTCCAAATTTATGCATTCAAGGCAGATCACCAGCTATGTCCTTTGTATTGCATTTCGCCATGGTGTCTCACGTTGAAATATAACCAAGGTCACTTGTTCTCAATCTTTGTATCGACATCTTGTTTGTACTTTATAGGTTATGTCTAAGGGTTGTCGCTCATTACATAACGTTGCCGTTTGCAAAATAGTTCCTGGTTGTATATATTTATCTCCAATAGTTAATTAACACGTATTTGTGGGGCTAGATTCGTGATAGAATTAAATACCATATAAGAGTATTAATTCTAATTACAACTCTAGCTGTAAAAGCAAGCAATAATTGTGAAATAGTTATAAAAACCGATTTTGTTTAGAAATTGATTAATCTGGAAAATTCAAACTATTAACAATTAACCTATAAAATCATTGAATTTTCACTTATATAACTTATTCGTAAGCTCCTAAATTTGGGCAATCATCCAAACACTTCTTTACTTTCTTTTTAAAAAGAATTAGATACACAGATATATAAAGTTGAATTTGTTCAGGATTCTGTAGAGCAGTGGTTCCTTAACTTTTTTTTGCCAAGGAACCTTTGTTTAGTGCCAAATATAAAACTTCGCTTAAGATTTTAATTACTCTAAAATTTTAATATAATATATTATATATATAATATATATATATTATATATTAATAGTAGTATAATAAGTATAATATTATATAATATATATATATATATATATATATAATATATTATATATATATATATAATATAATTAATATTTAGTGAGTAATATAATCATCGTCGCAGTCATAATAATTTGCTCTATATGTAATATACAAAAGGATGTAGATAAATAATGTCAGATATACTCGCACATCAATACTTGCTGAATATTGGCTCTGTCATAGAGGGTTCAACACACTGTGATGCGTGCTTCAAGGTTTCACACAACTCATAACACGCACACGAGCAACAAAACTCTAGAAATCTCACATCTAGGTCTCATCTGCAACTTTCTTCACTTCCTATCTGTGATACTCACATTTTCTCTAAATTCTAGTTAACTACGAATTAATTCCATCTCTGGTGTTTAATCCACTTATATCTCGGTCTCAGATATATCTTTATTACGGGAGACACTCAGCTGCACACGCACTCATAGCATAACGAGTTGAACCATACCGAGCTATGCGAGTGGAGAACTTCTCCAGATTACGCTACACCGATTCGTAGAATGTAGCACTACTTCCGTATTATTCTTCTGTGAGCTGTTATACACACTCTGACCGATTCAAAATTTGCATGAGATACGTTCATTCCTTTACTTTAAATCACACATATATATAAATTCACTATATAATCACTACTAGAGTGTGAAGCATTTTTCTGTTCCTATATTATTACTTCTGACAACATATGTAAATCTAGAGTATCTATAAATAACAATATTCAGATCTAATACGACTCTACTGAGAGCTCATGTTCGATAATATCGGTTACATCCTTTCATTAAACACAGTCGAGAGAAACAAAGCTCTCATATATATTATATTAATTATATATATATATTATATATATATAATATATATATATTAAATAATATATTAATATATTATATATATAATTAAATAATATATATATATTATATTATATTAATATATATATATATATATATAATATATATAAATAATAATATATAAAATATTTATATATATATAGTATATTATATATATATAGATATATTATATTGTAATATTCAAATATAATATATAATAAAAATCTCATACTCCAAATTATATATAGAGTATAAAAAATTGTACACTAATTAACCACATTATTAAAGTGAGTATTAAAAAATATAAAATGATAATATTAATGAACTTTCTAATATAGTGTATGAACTTGAGGAGAACACGAACTCCAATATCTATTCGAATTTTGGTAGTATTATATATTGTGATTATATAATTATGTAATTATTATAAATTTAAATTTTTGAATTTACTCTAAACATATAATATGACATACTAAGAGCTTATCAGTACTAAATTGACGATCTAGTTTATTTCCTGAGCTCAGTGACTATTTTATTAATGATAAACCCAGATTACATCACTAATTAATAGGTGGTTGTACAAACACTCAAAAGTAATATCATATATATCTCACTCTCACGATATATATTAGATATATAATAATCCGGAGATTTCGTCATTCATCTACCTTTCTGGGATATATAAGTATATATATATAATATTATATATATAATATATATATAAATAATATATATTAATATTATATATATAATATATATATATATATTAATATTATATATATATATATATATATATATATATATTATATATATATATATACTATATATATATTAATTATAATATATTATATATATTATAATAATATTATATATATATATCATTATATCTTTTCATTATCATTACCCTTTTCATTATCAAGAGTGAGAGTAAGGAGCGCTACATAGGATAAGCATCGAGTGAAATAAAGAAAGCAGTAGGTAGAGTTATGACAATGTCGATAAGAAAGCCCTAAGCCTTACGACTAGTGAGACCCTCTGTACCTAATTAAAATAGTAAATACTTCGTACAACAGACAGAAATCCACTTCCTAGAGCTTTCATATGGAACCTATATATACTATATATATATGTTATATATATAATATAGCGACGGGCTCTCACACTATGGTAAATCGTATAACAATTGTAAAGGTAGTTCTAATTACCCTTGGCTCACCTAGAGATGGGCACAACATTAGTCACCCCATTAACCAAAACGCCCGCATTCTCTCTCTAACAGCACCTTTATTTCCTCGCTCTGCCATAAACTCACATTTATCTTTCACTTCTCAGACATTATCAGTTATATCGAACTCAATCTACTACTTTCTCTTCGGTCTCTATACAGCCGTCGGTTCCCATACATCACTCTTAATCAACTATATATTACGTCTAAAACATACTACCGACTATCATTCATATAATATATATTATTATTATTATTATATAATTAATATATTATATTATTTATTAATTAATATGTATATATATATATTATATATATATATATAATATATATTAAATATATAAATATATAATATATATATATATATATTATATAATATATAATATATATATATATATATATATATATATAAATTTATATATATATATTATATATATATATATTAATATGATAATTAATATATATATATAATATTCCTTACTAAAATATTTTTGATACAAATTATTAATACAAATTAAAGATTCCATTAAAATATTAGAAAAATAAATATATCAGTTAGGAGCCAATAATACATTAGGGGAGTCTGCTCAGAAAAAGGTAGAGAAGTTCGATGGAGATGATAGATCATATTATGAACCACATTTGTGCTTGGTTAATTAAAAAGAGGAAAAACATTACGAACTGATATTTAAAACATTAGAAGCTTCATTTTTTGGTCTTCACCTTAAACCTTGACACTTTCATTATTGAACTCTGACAAAAGTCAAGCTCATATCAGGTCTTCATGTGATTATACATGAGTTGGAATAACCAAATGAAAACAGTCATGTAGCTTCCACTACTCCTTCTCAAAACCAAATCTTACTCTCACATTGAGCGAGATACTAAGTAGATAGAGATCCCATATCTTAAAATTAATTGTGTGAATTAACAATTAGAAATATATATGACAAAATATACACTGTACAATAAGGGGTCAGAAGAGGTCTCTCACGTTGACAATTATTAATTAATTTATAGATACGACTAGATATTTGACGAAAGTATGAAATATAATTATTGAAAGAGATGTTATTAATATATGGAAAGTCAATAGAGTTACTCAACTAGTTTTTACTTATAAAGAAAATCATTAGCTTTTTATATCACTCTGCACAAAACCTATCGCGTTAACTCTGCCACTTTACGATAATAATTACTAAGAGCATATGTAAGAAATTAGCGGCACAGATGTAATATAACATTCATAATAACTAACTATATATCAATATATGTATATAGCACAACTTGAGAGTTTCTAGCTCTTAATAAGATGATGTTAGTGATATCTCTCTAAAGAGTGGAATGTACGTCACTTAAAGCCTCTCCTCTACACTCGTGTGTTAAAACATATATTGCATATATGCGTTGTCGCTTTGAGAGGAACTACGAACTCCTATGATTAGATAGTATAGACAGCTGTAATATGAGTGAGTTGTAACGATGTACTCTTGAGTACTAACATATAATAAGTGATTCATATGTTTTTCGACTCGTCCAAGTGTATGAATTTACTTGAGACTCTATGAGTGCATACCGAGTGATAGTCACACCTGAATCTTCAATTTTTCAGAGCTTAGAGGTGTATTCCACTTTGAGCGATTTTCATATAAAAACATCTAAACAAATGAACAGAAGAGAAGATGAGAGAACTTTGTTATAAATACCTCACCTAGAGTCTAAGAACTAGTTTCGAGAGTAGTAAAATGATGAACACAAAAATAGTGTCTACATATAATTTTTTACTCAATGAGCGCTCAAAGAACGAGTAATCAAACAGCTCATTGCTTACGTAATACTCGTGCTTACTCCCCTGCTTATCTTATCTCTCATTCTTCACGTGTAATCCTTTTTAAAATAACACCACTCATTGCACGACTACATATTGTTCACATAAACACACTACGTTAGAATACATTTCGCAATATACGTGAAAATAGTTAATATATCAGCAGAATGTCACATGGTTTAATTGCATTTCTATTACATTTCATAACTATATTCAACTATCTATACTATATATAATGTTATAAAAAGAGATACATAAAAATTATTCGACTCTTTTAGCCGAATCTGCTATCATCAAACATACACGATAGTAAACAAATGCCTGCTTCGATGTCAAATGTGTGTGAGCAATAATAATTTAACTATCAGAGATTTCACTCCACTATACATAGTGATGCAATACTACCATCACTCATGTACTAAAAGTGACGGTATTAACATTATTATATTATTATAACTAATCCCTGAATGCCAGGCATTATTCATTAATCATATTATTAAAAAATTATATTAATATGAATACTTATTAGAGAACTATTTTAATACTTATTATTTATAAATTTTATTTCTCACATCAAAAAAATATTCTTATTATTTTTTATATAAATCTGATGGTTTGTTTCTAATAAAAATGTTTATTAGAGTAGCATTATTTCAGGTTCAGAGCTATTTAATAATAATATTATTGTTTACTAAAAGTATAACTCACAAAGGTATATATATGGAGTATCAATTATATATTGATTAATATCATATGCAAAGCATATAGACAAATAAATCAAAATTTGTGAGACAATAGTTCATACACGTAGAAAACGTTTCGAGTAAATAGTGAAGAAAAAAGAAATATCTTCTTACAATAATATTACAGCATTCTGATAGACTGTGACTGATATGCATCAGCACTAAAAATTTGACGTATTATATCTACTTCAAAGACACAGGTCTTAAATAGATAATATATCTGTATGTTTCTGCTTACTATTTTACTTTTAAGTAATAATCATTCTATGCAAAAGACTCTAAGTTAATTCTCACGATCGAGAGAATTCATCTAAGTGATAGAAAATATATAAATAGACAAGCTAAAAACGTTGTTAAGTGTATTAAAGGACAGACTATATTTATATTTTAATTAAATGACTTGACAGCTCATATATAAAAAATGAGATATTAATATTTTAATAAAATTTACATATAGTACTGTCAGCAAACGTGATAACTCTTACTCTTCGATTTATAATGCGAAAATAGTGAGAAAACAGTTTGCCTATCAATTATAACTCTTTCTTACATAAAATACTCTATCTAATACCTCTGGCGAAATAGTAGTGTGTGTCAACTTGTGACAGAATGAGATATGATAAAGTACACAATAATCTCGAGTCACTATTAAAACTATGAGATTCGTAAAATATTCTAATATGGCTTCAAGAGATTCCCTCGTGAAACACACTATATCTAAACAGTATTGAAAGCACACTCATTATATGATGAAAACACTGAGGACAATGAATTAAGATATTCAATATATATATATATAAAATAGAGAAGAGATAACACGAGATGAGTCCTCATCCTTAATTATATTATCTATTTTTTAGCAAGATGATCTTAGAGAGACTATACAGTGTCGTGATTACATAGCTCTATGCATTGTCAAATTTCTACACTGCGAAAAATATATATAGAGCAATTATTTGTATATCTAATCTGAATGTGATGCGCACAAACTTCTCACACTCTACAACTAGAGAACTGAAATGTTAATGTGGATTGCCACTAACAACGCCATGGAAATGTATAGTTACTAACTACAATCTTGAAGAGTATTACCTGAGTCAAAAGGAATTTCAAAGTTTATAAAATTTTAAAACATAAAACTGAGTAAGACGAACAAACAAAGAGACATGGAATGTAAAGGATAAACTACAAGACCTCTTGACGAAATAGCAAATTGATTTTAGAAGAAAAAACATAACAAAGGATTCAAATTCAAAAAATAAAATACTTGACCTACTTTGCTAAAGAAATTGTGAATGTGTAACCAAACTTGCTCTGTATCAAGTTGTATTTTTCTCTTTTAGAACCGAAAACAAGGCAGGCACTATACGAAACACATTGACACCTCTATAAGAGATTCAGACTTGTGCCATACAGGTAATACAGCACCTAACAACATACTTTATGTTGAAGTTAATAACTTTATAGAGTTTGTCTTTAAAATATGAATGAACCTATGCGAGAATTTCTAAGTTTATCTTTAAAATATGAAAGGTCTAAGTATGAATTGAATATTTATTTCATTTCTACTAATTAACGTAAGTCAAATACTCCCTTTATGACAACATACATTAATACTGTACAAACTTTATATAGTTCCACTTTTGTGCCAGTTTACTGCAATGAAAATAATCGCTTTCATGAACCTATTCGTTGTAACGAGCTTAAGAAGAAGTAATTCTCAAATCATACAAAACAGCAGGAACTTCCATCTACAGCTTTCCTCTTACCTTAAGAGTTTCTTCTCATATGCGTCCAATTATATCTTGATAAAAATAAAAAGATAATAATAAACCAAATTAAAGGACTCCCTTTATTTGAAGAATTAAAATAGTACAACAATAAGATATAATAAGATAATAATAATATAATTAATATAATAATGAATAATAATAATAATAATAATAAATAAAATAATATGATAAATAATTAAAAAAGGAGCTATTGCAACACAGCCTTCAATTAGATTTAACGCTTCAAGATAAAACTTATTCTTTTAATATATGGACCTTTACGGGTAATAGGTTTTCAGTTCTGTTCTGTACAATTTTTTACTCCTTATTTGTTGGCATCCAACTTATAGAACTACCATTGAGAAGATGAATGAAGCTTGAATAACGGATGATGAATAAGGAACGGAAGACTCCGTCTTTGGACTATTAATAGATAATCATAATATAAAGAACGATTTGTTCATTAGTTGTAATTACGTTGGCTTTCAGAGATATAGAGTGGAGGTTATGTCAACAGGAGGCGGAGTTTGTTGTGGAGTTCGCTAAAACGTTTTGTCGGATGAAAGTTGGCGGAGGGACTTTATTTCAATCGAGAGGAGTGTCATTGACGTGGCTAGATTTGGTGATATGCTTTTTGTATCGGATGTCGGAGTTGGTGGAGGATGTCCAATTACATTTGTCTCTTGCATGGGTTGTTGGTTACTTTTAGATAAATATATAGTTTCAGGAATTGGTCCGTAATTAGTAAGCCCAATTTTATTTTCTAGATAACAACTTACTTCGTTTTGTAATACTATAGAAACTGCAGGATCAGGTGTGTGAGGGCCTCTTTCAAAAGAATATTCTGTCAGATCAGGTTCACTACTTTCAGATCCAGATTCTTCTCGGGGTTCATCATGTAATCGCAGTTCTTTCGAAGGTGAATTTAAAGCATCATCACTATTTGAATTATCAGACTCAGAAGCACTAGATACTTCCTCCAAATCTTTGGGTATTACCTTATCTTCACGTAATATAAAACAAGGTGGTGTTAAAACCTTTTCATTAGTTCGAACAGATGGACGATCAGCCTCAGTCTCCGATGTCGCTAAAGGCAGTGTCTTTGGTCTTTCATTTTCAATATCTTCTATATCAAGGGCAATCTTCTCTTCTTTTTCGCTAACATTGCTAACATTGGGAGTATGTTGTGGTAAATCGACCACCCATCCAACAGTGGGAGTAGACTGATTACAAGTAGGAATACTATTGGAGACATCAGAAATATTATCTTCGTCCGTCATCTTAACTTTTTTAACTGGTTTTTCTTCGTGAGGTTCTCTTTCGTGGTTGGCGCCGAAAACAAAAATATTTTTTTCTTTATTAGGTCCTGGATCCGAAAGTGGGGATTTTAATTTAGGTCTAACTGTTTGATGAGTACCGTCTTCCAGTAAACTGGA
The DNA here is from genome assembly GCA_015478945.1 of Trachelipus rathkii. NCBI lineage: Eukaryota > Metazoa > Arthropoda > Malacostraca > Isopoda > Trachelipodidae > Trachelipus > Trachelipus rathkii. The sequence continues at coordinate 12,865 of JABUQX010033537.1, forward strand.
AACAATAACTGGAGTTGTGGATTCCCCCGGGGATAGCTGATTAGCAAATTGTACATGTTTTGAGTGAGGTTGCATATTCCTTTGAACAAGTAACTGTTGATGAGGCACACACCCTTCTGGAGGAGCTGATCTTTGTGCATGAAGACGCTTACGTGGTTCCTTTAGAAGACCTTTGTTTTGAGATCCTGGGACTAGGAGTCCATCCTCATCATAACTGTCAGACATAGCATAATATCGTGGTTCGTTTTCAATAAGATGAAGTGGTGATTCATTCGGAGACTTGTGGAAGACTTACAGCAAAATCGAAGGCAGTTCCTGTGGAAGACTTACAGACAATAAAACAAGATAGAAAGATGAGATTAAAGTTGGAAGAACTCAAGAGAAGGAAAAAAGTGTAAAAATAGAAAGAGTAAAAATAAACCAAAGTAACAAAGCAATTGACCCTGTCATAAGACAAGTATTTAATAGAAGCCAAATTCAGGAGTAAATGATAGAGAAAATTAGATAACATATAGATTAGGGATGGTCAAATCTCCATCTTATAGATGTTTGAATGCAATACACATCTTTATATCTGGAATGTATGTGGCATTTTACCACAAATACTTAGTAAACAAAGAATAAAATAATTTAAAACTGTGACGAAAAAAAGAGAGTATTTAGAACAAATTAGGATATCCAATTTATACAGTATCATATATTTAATAAGAGGGTACCATAATTACCTCATTCTGTTCGCTATTGTTTCAGTTATACCTTAATACGGCTCCTGATTTGAGAGCAAAGGCAAAAACATCAGATATAACTGATATACACATATTGCCAATAAGAGCCAAAATCAAAACAAGTAAGAAAAGATCTAGCAGAGCAGTTACATATATAACATATATAAAAAAAAATTGTACAAAGATTGTGGTATGAAAGTTATAATAATAAATAGGAAAAAGAGTAGATAATAAAGAATTGAAAATGAAATATAATAATTAAAAGGAATTATATATATATATTAAACTAGAATATAGAAGAGATAGAAGAGAGGAGAGAATGTATAAAGAAAATAATATTTTAATGGTTTTAACAGAGTAGAAAAAATAAATATAAAAGGATATAAAATAATATATATAGAGATATAAGTATAGAAATAGATAAATTAATAGGAAAGAGAATAATAGTATGAGTATAGTTAAGGTAGGTAAAGATCAAGAAGATGAACAGGAAGTAAGGGGAAATATAGAATAGATTAAATAAAAGAGAAGAAGATAATAAAAAAATACTGTATAATAAACGTACATGTTATCACCTAATGCAGGGAGGAGTAACACAGGAGGGAACACAGGAGATCGAGAGAGAGATACTTAATAAAGACCGCTGATATCACAAAAACACGGGCCACCTAACAGTAATTGGATAAGAAAAAAGAAGGGAAGTCAATATTTATTATGCTATAGGACTACGACCACACACTCACAGGTAGAGTAAAAGACCCAAAATGTTACTGGAACGAAAACAGGTGGAAGAAGTAGAACACAGCAGTCCTCGGAGTACGTATGTGAGAGGCAGAGTGACACTCAACCTCACAAATAGAACGACACCGAAAACAGGGAGTGGAAAAGCGAATTCAAATATATAATAATAGTAAGATAATTAGGAAAAAAAGATAGATGTAAGAGGAAGATAAGAAATAGTAAAGTAAGAATAAGAAAATGATTAAAAAATCAAAAAAAAAAAGATATAATAAATAAGAGGAGGTATAGAAATATATATAAGAGTTTGAGAATAAGAGATAATGATAGTGGAATGAAGTGATAATAGATATATAATAAACAATATAGAAATAAAGAAAAAGATAAAGAATTAAGAAAATAAAGAATAATAATTAGAAAGTCAAGTAAACAACGTTCAGAGAATCCTGAACTTTAATTGTAATAGGAGAATAATAATTGTAGGGGAGAAAAATATAAATAAAAATAAAAAAATAGATAAATAGTATAAATAAGATAAAAAAATAAATAAGATGAGAAATAATAAAAAGTATAAAATAAGTAAGGAGGTTTAGGAGTAGGAAGAGAGGATAGGTGTGAAATAAAAATCTATACATATATAAAGTGCTTTATTAAAATGAGGAAAGAAAGGAAGAAAGTGATAATTTGTAGATTACCGAACTAAGGTTATTCGCCAACAAGACATATGATCTGAGTTAATAAAGGGAGAAGCTTTATAGGGCAGGTGAGGTAAGAGATGATAAATTCTCCAAAAGTTGAGTTAGTAAAGAATTACGTGAAATAAGAAAAAAAGTATGAGGAAGAATGGGAAAAAAGAATAGAGAAATTTTTAGAATAGGAAGGATGGACATAATATGAGAAAGCGTGTGTAAAGAATAAATTGGTAAAAGTAAATTAAAGAAGAAGAAGTATGAGCAGATGAGTAAGATCAAAGAAATAGGGTAGAATATGAGTTTAGAGATAAATTACAATGAGAGAAGATAGGGGTTGAGATGTAAGATATCTCCGTATAGGTATAAGTCAAAAGATTTGAGTATATGAGAATGGGGAGAATGAAAGAAAATACGAGAGTTAGAAGAGAAGAGAAGAATGGAGGCAGGATATGAGAATGATTAAAGAAGTGGAATGTTGAGAATGAGGAAAAGATGATGGAGGGTGCTCTAGATCACATATAATAGAAGCGGAGATTTGGTTCCTAAGTGTAGAAAATCGTGAGAGAGATTTGAGAGGATGGTAGAGAAGGGATGGGGTGTGGTAAAAGGAGAGAGGTATTGAAAGTAACGAAGATAAGAAGTTAAGAGAGTTAATGGTTGTAAAGTGAAGGAGACAGTACCTCAGTGATAAGTATTATATTGAGAGATATAGAAGTCAGCTGGAGCAAGTGTCTGAGTTTAATATACAAAAAGGGAAGAGAGCAAAAGCGAAGGTTGAGGGAAAAGGGGTGTTAATTACCTCGATTGCAACAGAGAAAAACTGTAGTGGAAGAAGAAGATTGATAGATATAGAGCAGGAGAAGAGGTGGAAGGTGAGCAATTAAAGTCAGTTGGATGAAAAATTATGATGTAAAAAGGACAAACAGTCGTTAATGAAGAGAAGGAAGCTGAGATGATATACATGAGGATGAAGGTGTAGTGATAATGCAGACGAGCACGGGAAAAAATGTGTAAATTTGTGAATGGTAAGAGTAGAGAAGTAATGGTCTGGAAATAAGAGAGTAGTGAACAAGATTGCAGTAAAGTAAAATAGATGTTCAAAATGGACAATCTTAAGGGCATGCCATGGCGTGGGAAATAATGATAAAGAAAGAATTAATAAAAATGAAAGGAAATAACAATAATTAAGAGGAGATGTGTGGGTGGAGATAGGGTAATAGAAGAAAATAATATGAAAAAGTGAATAGTTGGAGATAGGAGAGTTTGAGTACAGAATAGAATTAAGCAAATTATGAATAGATGAAAGCAGGGAGAGATATAGAGATAAAATTATAAAGACGAGGGAGATAAGATAAAGATGAGCGAGTAGTATTTGAGAAGAGCAAGAGAGAAAAACCAGATGAAAGAGAGAATGCACGAGAAGAAAAGATGGAGATATGAGTCAAGGATGAGAAAGAGAAAGAATGTCATGAAAGGAGAGAGAATAGTTTGAGATAAGTAAGAGGCAGAGAGAGATGAGTAATCAAGGAAGGGAAAATAGGGGAGGGGGATTAGTAGAGAAGAGTATAGAGTGGGCACAACTAAGTGTCAAAGGAAAATAGATAGCAACCTATACAACTGACACGGAGATACTAGCACAAGAGGAGAAATAGTAATGGGAGGGTAAGTAGGGTGCCATCGCTGTCGCCATGAAGCTTTAGGGTGGATTTATCATGACTGCGATCATTTGTCGCATATTAAGGAACGATATAGCAGAAAAAGGAAGGACCTTTAAAAATATTACACATGAAGAAACAGTGGCTTTACATGATTTACGAGAGACAATAATGTACAATAGGACACTCACTTCAAAACACTGCATTTATCTATATCCAGGATGTGCTACACGGGTACAAGAGAGCAATGGTAGAAGAATAAAAAAAAAATAAAAAGATGGGAGAGAGAGAGGATAAGGGGACAGTACTTGGGAGTAAAAATAAAGGAAGATAAAGAAGAAGAAAAGAAGAAAGATATATATAATATGATATAATAGTAATAAAAATATATATAATATACTAGTAATATATAATATATATAGTATTAAAAAAAAGTAGTAATAAAATCACTTATGAGCAGAGTAGATTTAATATATATATATAAAAATATAATATGATAAAGATAAAAGAAAAAGAGGTATAGTTTAAGAATATAATTAGGAATATATAAAAAAATTTAGTCAGAATCTGTGAAGAAATTGGAAATAATAACAGAGATATCGAAACACAAGAAAATTATAGTATATATATATATATATATAATAAATAATAAAATAAAAGAAAATTAAATAAAAAAGAGTTAATAGGAGATGATGTCTCTCCAAATCTTCTATTTAAGTAGTTGGATAAAGATGCAAACTATATAATTAAGAAAGGTTTTAATTATTTTTATAATTAAATATATAGTTTTTTAATTAAATCAGAGATGGCTGGATGATTTTGAATGTCTAAATTAATAAAGTTTACCACAAGAAAACAATTTCAATTTTTTTTATTAATTGCTATAGATTAGACATAAGGATATAGAACAATATACAAACTAGATCATACTAACTACTAAGATAACAAATTTGAGATGATAATTAAAATATATCAAAAATATAAAGAAAAGATAAATAATATTTAAAAAGGACAAAGGCGATTTTTAGAGGAAAGGAGTAGGTGATATAGATAGATATATTTTTATTGGTATATTAATGTTATATGAATGAAACAAAAAAGTTATTAAATCAAATATAATTTAGCAAGAGATATGACAGAGACGAGATGTTATGAGTTATAATAAAAGATATACGATATTTTGTTTTATTTTCATACACTGACAATAAAAGATATAAAAAACTCGAGTAGAAACAAATAATCTATTCCTACAGATAACTTCTTTAATAGTTTACAACGCATAGTTAATTAACACAAGGTAACAGTTAATACCAAATAGTTCAAACACTTAAAGCAAAGATAAAGAACAGGTTTTTTAAATATGAATAGTAATGATTAGAGTATTAGAAAGTAATGTTGGAATTGAAAATAAAGGGAAATATTCATCGCCTCTGGCGCCTTTCTTTCGCAATCATTAAAAGAATATAAATTTAGCTACTTGTAAAGAAAGAGATAATAAAAGAAAAGAAAAATTAGTAAGTCAGATAAAGAGTCAGATAAATTAGGAAAAGACTAAAAGAAACTACAAGAACAGTGTATAGAAAAGGTATGAGATGAAGTATAAATAAGAAAAGAAGCCGAGTGCGAGTCTACCAAAGGAGAACGTAGCAAGGGTGTTACGGCTCGACAACAAAAGCACAATGAATAAGAATGGGAGACCTAGGAGGATTCTAAGGGAGAGTATTTATATACAACACTATCCAGTTAAAACAAAAAATGGCTAGTTAAAGAACCCTAACGGGATCTCATAAGATAAACCTCGTAATACACACACAAGTACCACACAACGCTCAACAAGTTAAAGTGAGAGCGACGGGCGAACCCTACAGTACTCCCCTAGAGATGATGACAAGGTCAGAGGACAGGATCACGAAGGATTCTGAGGTGCCCGAATGGGCCTGCCATATCTCGAAAAGGTGCAGGGCTGAGCCGGAAAGCAAACCTGAAGAGGGGTACTTCGAGGTATCCGTCGTAAGGCAGATTTTTTAGGTTGAGGCGCCAGTCGTGAGTCGGAAGATTGAGGGTTAGGATACTGGAAGAGGAACGCGATGGGAAGAGGATAAGAACGTAAACTAAGGCAAGACATTAAACTGGAGAATGAATGGATATGGAAGAAGCCAAAAGAGGGACAAGAAAGATGCTAAGGACCAGAGAGTATAAGAAAACAAGAAGAAAAAAAGAGAAACATAACCTGATGAATAAAAGGAAGAGGAGAACAAGATCAATATCAAACACAGACAGTATGATTCCAAAAAGGCGACAAGGATTATTAAAAGTCTATCAGTAGAAAGAACTAAAATCTAATTACCTGGATCAGTTGGACAGTAAAGAATTTTGGATGACGATAGCAAGGACCAGAGAAAGGGAGACATACGTACATTAGGTGAGAAAAGGCCTTCTGTACAGTCAAAGTGCGAACGAAAACAGAGAAAAAAAGAAGTAAAGAATCCAAGAGGAAATAAGTAAAAAGAAGAAAGAGAAAAAATGTGAAATTGAGATGCTGCAAAAGGACAGTGCAGAGTAGAGGCCATTGGAGAACATAGAGGAAGAGGACAACAATAGTAGATTAGGACGAGAAGACGCATAGGAAATTAAAGGAATCAGAGGATAGAGACAGTAGTAAGGTATAAAAAAGAAACAAACCAGAGAAGAAAAAGTGATTACATATAAAACGGCGAGACTCTGCAAAGAGGTAAGAAAGATAGATATAGCTAGATTGATTTAAGTGAGGGAGAGAACACAGAAATATATCACCTAAGAGAAAGCTAATACAAAAAAGGACAGAGACATATAATACACAATATCATCAGATGTTATACAGAGAAATGAGGCACAAGCGGAAAGGAAATGTATTGACTGATGATAAGAACGATAAAGAGAAGGAAATGAGAGATGATCAAAAATATATTACCGTTCGATGACACACAGGAAATGGTTAGAGTCTAGGTAGGTGGAGCACGACAATACGAGAAAGTGCCTAGGAGTTGTCAATAAGGTCTATATAAAGAAAATATCACGAGACTAGTATGCACTAAATAGATAGTGGAGTTAGACGAGTGAGAAAAGAAAAAAGCAAAAAAACGCAGCAGAGATCACCAAAATAGAAAGAACACCAAAATATTTCGAGTACAGACAGGGAGGATCATCACAAAAGTGGATCCATATGTGAGAGAATAATCGCACGGAGATAGAGAGGATAAATGACTATGGTGGGTGAGGGGGCATAAATCTGTGGGGATCCGTGGGCAGGATAAAGAAAGAAAAGAAAAGTTAAATAATGAAGAGTAGAGGCACGCAGAGTCAGGTATATGAAGCCTATAAATCGGAAGAAACGGTTCACGAAGGTGAGGAAGGAGAGGAAATATCAGCAGAGAGAAGAGGAAGATTAATATGGTGTGAATAGTAAGAAAGGCAAAATTGAGAGATTGGTATTTGAGGAAGGAGAAAAAAAGAAATGACACATCTGAGGAGTCCAAATTGTCAACAATAGCAGAAGTGTAGAAGATGATGACGCATGAATAGAAAGAAAGAGAAGAACACTAGAGAAGAAAATAACGTGAAAGAAGCAGAATAAACTTTATAGAGTGAAACTTTAAATCACAGAGAAATGATGAAGTAAGAGAAATAGCAAAGAATAAGAAAAACAATTTTTCGTAGACTGATGGAGAATTGAAAGGGACAGGAATGAACTCCCTACAATATTTTAACATTTGTACAGAGCCCATCATGGCTTACAAGGAAGCGGCCACAGTTGGCTGGAAAATAAACTCTATGGGTGGGTTCTGGCTTAATGTTTTAATACATACCTAAAAGGAATATTTAAATATCAAACTGAATATTTAGTTATTTTATAAATATTCGTCGATTAAAGTTGTCAAAAAAAGAATAAGATTTACATGTCAAAAGGATAAGTCCTGAAAAATGTAAAAAAAAAAAATTATTATATTGTATATAAAATGTTCAGTTCCTGAAGATAAGAGAAAATAGAGTTACTATTGAAGTGGAACGATTCGGACAAGATGTGGGATAGCCTTTTAGAAGGTGTTATGGACCATAATGTAGGAAAATGTCGACGACGAATGGAGTCCACTAGAGGACAATCAATGAAGATATGGTGAACAGGTTGCGGGGTATGTCGACAGGAAAATTTGCAAGCGGAGGGAGGATCCCGTGATATGTAGTAGCCGTGAGGCGTGAAAAGCTTACCTCGTGCAAGAGATTTCATCTGTGAAAGGAAGACCACTCACCAATATTCGGCTTTGTATTTCTAAGTTTCGCCCTTCGTCGATTACCTGCCCAACACTTACTCGTGCAAGAAGAAATAGGAAGCTATAGTAAAAGAAGATAATAATACGAAAATTGATGGCAAGAGAACTGTTGTCGAAATGATGTATCCTGGATAAGAAAATTAAGATAGAAACAAGGACCAATACCAGAGGAAAAAAGAGGAGAAGAGGACACATTATACGTCTCATATCAGCAGGAATTTAAGTTAGAGACAAAATACACAACCCCTACGTGAGAGGGTACCAACAAAGATGTTAAATAATTGAGATCTACATATGACAAGAAATGGAGCAGCAGAGAAATTTTGTACAGCAGACACCATTGTGTATTTAGAGTAGGGGGCTGAAAGCGCCTGGAGGGCGCTGAGCGAATCCGAATAAATTTTAGAGCAGTCAGTAAACACTGGAGTAAACCCCCCGTGCATTGCGAGTGAGACAAGGAATGATGCCTTTAAAAAGGCAGCGGGGTAGCTAGATTTGGAGGGAGAGGTCAGGACCAGGCAAATGGTGAGAGGGCAGGGAATAGCCAGAGTGTATAACCTTCACCATAAGAGAACGCCCAGCACCTTTTGAAAAGGGATATTGTTGAGGAAGTTTAAGAATTTAATAAATGGTTATAAAAGGTATCTCTCACAGAATCGGTGTTAGAGCAGATGGTATTGGGGTTTGAAAGCGAAGATAACTTGTGCACATGATGTATTCCTTTCGAAGAAAGTGGCATCACATCGGATTCAACTTCAAGGCTCACCTCCTGGGACGATCGGAAGGCTCCAGTGGAGATACGGATCGCCTCGTCTTGGATAGGGCCTAGCAGATATAGAAGAGTTGGGGAATCCTGACCATATACAGTGGAGATACGGATCGCCTCGTTTTGGATAGGACCTTGCAGGTATAGAAGAGTTGGGGAATCCTGACCATATACTACGCAGCAATAGACCAACTTCGATAGGATTAGGATGATGTAGAGACGTAAAAAGGACTTTCGATTAGCACCCCAAGATTATGAGGTGTTATGACCCAGTACGTCAAGCACACGATGAGAATTCCTTTTCAGATGTTTAATGTGCGTATGTTAGTTAGTCATCTAGAATGAGGCCTAGAAATGTGATATGTGAAGTTACAGCAATGGATAAAACATATAAGGTTAGGTTCTTGGGAGGAAGGTGGCAGGTTCTTGGACTTCCTTTTTCAGAAGTAGTACTGCTGAAGTTTTGGCGGGTGGGAAGTGGAAGCCATGGGAGTTACCTCATTGTTAAATTTTCTCGATGGATAGCTGGAGTTGACGTTCAAGAAATGGTAGTCTGGCATAGGCAATGTATAGCGCCAAGTCATCAACATAGAGGAAAAAATTGACCGTCGCTGGGATGGTAGTAACGATGTCATTGAATCCGAGGGCAAAGAATATACACTTATTACACTCCCCTGCGAACAACTGTCATCCCAAAGCAAAGTAGTCCTATAGAGCAGATGAGCACAATAACTGGAAGGGTCCGTCCTCAGAAGCATTGGATATAGAGAGGAACTATCCTCGAAACCGAGTGGGTGGAGTTTTAAGGAGAATCCCAGTTCTCCGGATTGTGTCATAAGCCTTTTCAAGGTCAAAAAAAGACAAAAAGAAAAGTTGAGAAGGCTTCCCCAATGTCATGGTCCGGTCTTATAAAGGAATCCGAGGTCGAACGATTTTCTGTGGAAGTCAAACTGGAAATTTAAAATAGTTTGGAAGAGAGAAGGCCGCCGGTAATCATTTTCTCCATAAATTTGCAGGTATGAGAAGTCAACGAAATTGGTCTTTGGTTGTCCGCCACCTTCGGATCTTTCCCAGGTTTGGGAATAGGGATTACAAAAGCTGTAGTCCAAACAGGTGAAAAAGAGGACTAAATCCAGATTTTGTTATACAGATCCAGCAAGAACGGTGAATGTGACCGAGTATTGTGTACGAAATGAAGTCTGGGCCAGGGAGACCGTATTTGCTATTTTCACCAGTGCAGTTTGATATTCTAAAGTGTAAAAAAACGGCTATACGTATGATCTTCCCTGTTCAATGTTGAAAAGTCTGGCGGTGACGTATTAATTCTTAGTTTTTGAAAGGCTTCATGATAGCAGGGATAACTCGAGTGGCTAGCAAAGCTATAACCTAATGCATCTACAACAGCTGCTGGAGCAGAAATAGTATCGGTTATATCAGGTTCATAAGAGAGGACTGTGGGTGGATAGTTGCTGGAGCGGCGAGATATTTTTTGTACAACGTTCCACACTAAAGAAAGTGGAGTTGTGGAGTTGACAGTCGAAATATAACTGCGAAAGTATTGTTTACGTGTTTAGTGATTGATCCGACGAGATCTCGCAGCAGATGCTTTAAATATAATCATATTTGGGGTGGTGCTGGTGCGTTTGTGTTGCCTATGAGTTTTTTCTTCTCAAGGTTAGCTTGTGCACACTCTGGGACAACAAGGGATTGTGCCGAATCGCTGGATGCAAGCTTCTGCTGCTGTGATGATAACTTGCTGGAAGAAGTTAAAGGTTTCGTCAATGGTCGGAAACCGCTCATTGAATGGAGAAAGTGGGACAGCTGTGGCCTTATGAAAATGGGGTACACTCCGCTTGATTATAACGCCAATGGGAATGGGGTTTTAACTCTGGTTTCGGCTGTGAGCTCATGTAAGGCTATAGAGTAATGGTCACTGGAGTACAAATAAGCAAAGTAGGACCAAGTGAAACGATCCATAAGAGAACGGGAGCAAAAGGAAATATCTATGCAGGAAGATGAGTGTTATCTAGACGTTCATATCTAGGTAGTCCAGTATTAAGGAAGCCCAGGAAAAAGGGGGGTTTCAACTAATTGGTTGGTTGGTTGGTTGTCAACTGATAGATTACATATTGGAATGAAAACAACTCTGTAGATCACATATTGGAAGAGCATCAGAATGTTTCAGTATAAAAATAAAGAAAAATCTCACAATTATTCATCCACAACATAAATATATACAACTATTTCAATCCGTTTTATACAAAATTAAAGCTAAATATTTCTAAAGCTAGTAAATGAATTACTCGCTTGAAACTAAATATTTAGATTTGTTTGAAGATATATCCGGTGAAGAGTAAAAGCTCTTTGAAAATGCAGGATATCAGACAGGAACTGGATACTGTTACATCATTAATTTCCCAATATAAGAATTTTATCCCAAAAAAGTCTTACGTTATATATTTTCTGCGCTTCAAATTTAATTTTCTATTTAGTAATTAACGTATTTTTATTTTAGAGTATTTAAATTCCCCATAAAAACTAAATGTCAACTTTGAGCAATGCATTGAAAATTGATCAGAAACAATCAATCCCCGTGTTCGCTTTATTTAATAAAAAAAAAGCGCACTCTACATAAACTTAAAATTTTTTAAATCACCTAACATCTCTAACTTAACTAGAATGGTATTATTAGTAGGCCTACATTAAAAATTAAAAATAATTTAGTTTTTAGTGGATCCTAAAAAATTTATATTGAAATAAAACTTGTAATAAACATGTTTACGTAAAAACTTTTTCCCATGACTATTTTAACAGAGAGGAAGTATTTTGGATACTCCCTATTTGTATGTCATTATATTTTGAATTATATTGAGAAGTTCATGCTATTATATAATTTACCCCTTATTCGATAGCTTGGATATATGATATCTCATGATATATTGTATAGTATGATAATGGGTTACTAATATCACTCATATGTATATTAGAATATATGTAATATGCATTGATATACGCAGACTTATGTTCTACTAATGTTCGTGCGTCGTTTTTCACAAAAATTGGAATAAAAAAGAGAAAAGAAAAAACCCTTACTGAGAGCAGAAAGAGGATGACTATTATCTGGAAGGAAAGGGGGAACTGTAAATTGGAAAGAATTTATAAAAATATTGATAAAAAAAAAAATAATATTTTACCTATTCCTAAGAAAAGTAGACATAAAGCTATTAAAAAGAGGTGTCTGTCTTCCATTAAGATAATTATAGTTTTACTGGTATATTAGGTTACTATCCTTCATAATCATCGAGATTGATATACAGAGTCTAGAAATTATATCTTTAGATTATATATTTATAAGTATAATATGAATATAAGAACAGTATATTATAATGCTTTGACCTGAATGAAAGTCTAGGTTATATTCTAGCCTGTATGAACTATATATAACCTGCTGTGAGTAAGAAATATTTGAGACACGACATCTGTGCCTTATACTTCATAACTTACATATACCTCGGTAGCATGTTCTAGTAAAGCTATTGGAGAACTCTAGAAGAATAGCACGTGATTATAAATGAATAATTAATAAATAAATATATAATGTTGTAATATATTTATACCTGACTTCGAAAGTCTCTTACTTTTAATTAATAAGATTATTATAATGAATACTTCATATACTGATCTCTTTTATTTAAATATAATATGTTCATTATACTGCTTTATAATATATATAATATGTTTCTACAACTTTTACATATATCTACTCATTTTGTATAAAATATATATGTGTGTATACATGTATTTATTAATCTAATTTATATATAATTTATAGTTTATTATAATAATAATTTCTATTTAATAATCATTTAATAATAAATTATTTGTAATGCTAATTAAAAAATTAAAGACGGCAAATATGTATGTATGTATGTATGATTATATGTATGTATGTATGTGTATTAATGCTTTATAAATATAAAACAATATTTATTTTCTCTTCTTCATCATTTACCAAATAATAACTTTAATTTTATAATAAAAAATGAAATTGATCATAGAGTCTATAGCAATTATCATAATGAGATATGATGTATATTATAATATGATATGTTATGTGTTAATAGCCTGATTCTTATCGGAATTTTTGATATACTTTAGATATACTGCGAGACGCAAAATTTTTTTTCCTAAGATTTCCATTTCCTATAGTTCTCTTAAAAAATACTAAAAGTTATCATACAACTCAAATAACTAAAATCAGTAATAAGTTATTAGGACGATTTCATCGCTCTCTCTCACTCTAGAGATAGATTATTGATACCTGAGATATTCTAGCACGCTGTCGGCGCGCGACCACTGGTTTACGATACGCCGGATTATAGAATGGTACAGCGACAAGACTGACTAAACTACTTTTATCGTATGAGGTCTTCACCATACTATTCGAAATATATATCTATACTTATTATCACTCATGTTTATTACGTTACCTAATTAACATATATATATTATTACAAAATATATATTAACTATAATAATCAGCATACTAGTCACAGAAGTGCACAGCACTGAGTGACGGGTGTGCATATATGTGCGTATGTCTAGTACGCACATGTATCTATATCATGGATGTTGATAAACCCTTACTCATGGATGTTAATAAACCCTTACTCATGGATGTTAATATACACTTACTCATGCATGTTAATAAACCCTTATAAGTGGCAGACACAACATACCCTAAAGGGGAGGCACCTGGACACACTTCGTCTTAATACGCCAATAAGTTTCAAAGTCACCTCTACTACCCTGATGAGTTAGCTAAACTTTGAGGAGCTAGTAATTAACATAATGCTAGCATAAATAATACTCATTTTATCAGTTCCTGATATAAATATATATCATATAATATACTATAGGTGATACGATACTATAGGAACTATGAGTTATCTCAGTCAGCACTTACTATAATTCATACATAATTGAGGTAGGCGTATTTATTGTTTGCTCTATGTATGTGCGTAGTAACTGAGCACCTAATACCTTATTGATATAATTTATACGCCTACAGAAGTAGATTAAATATATATATAATATTAATATATTAATATCTATTAATCTAATCCACTATATATATGCTATTCTACTATATAATATAATAATTTTATACAATAATATTAATAATTAATCTCTTATAGTTATAATATATATATATATATCATATATATATAACAACTTAATTTCTTTAAATAGAATCTGAATAAAGTAAAATTACGATTTATAATAATACTATCTAATAATAATATATATAGAAAACACATATATTTTTCATTTATAATATTCTTTTATTTAAATATTTTAATAATAAATATTCTATTAACATATAGTATAGCATTTGATATTTTTTATCATATATTATATAATAAAGATAGCAGAAGAAATAACATGAAAATAATCAAATATATTATATTATTGTCTCAATACCTTAAATTTATTTATTTTTATTTTTTAATTTTATATTTAATTAATTATTATTTAATTCATTCATTATTATAATTATCTATTAGATAAAACTCTTATTAAATATATTAATATAATTATTATTATTTATTATTTATTTTTTATTGTTATCTAATAAATAAAATCGTATATCTTTTTCGTCTAGTCGAAGGACTAAAGAGCGAACCCCATAATTACAGTAGTAGAGTAAAATTTCAAATTCTAAATTTTAAACGAAAGGGTTACTAATTCCCTTCTTTACTCTCCATCAACATGTAACTGGTTTTAATCTTTACGCATATTAACTAACTATATATAATATATATCTTATATTATTAACCTCAAATAATATATAATTCCTAAGGTTAATTATATATAAAAAGTAATTTTTCTATTATGAATTATTTTTAAAATATTATTAATAACTACTCTATTTAATCTATATTCTAAGAATAACTATTATCCTATTAATACTATATATATAATATATCCAATAAATATATATTATATATATTATAATACTATTATATATTATACTAAATAATAATTACTACTAATATTAATATAATATATATATATCTTAATAATTACTATAATCATATCAATATCCTAATTATTATTAATCATATACAATAATTATATATAATAGTATAATATTCTTTATTACTAAATATATTATTTATAAGTTTCTAATATATTAAGAATTATATAAATATACATATTTGTATGGAAAGATAACCGAGAAATATATATAATTGTTTTCTAATATAATATATAATTATATAATATATATATATATAATATCTATAAATATAAATATATTATTATATGATAAATATAATATCTATATATATATCATATATACTATATCATAATATAATATTATATATATATAAATAATATATCATAATATATATATATTAATTTCAGATAAGAATTATTATTTAATTTTTTATAACTCAGTATATAAGTTACTATATTTGTAAATAAAGATAAAATAAATACCTAAGTAAATACTGTAACGTGAATACTCGAATTATTATTTCAGGATGGTAAATATAGTAAAGAGATTTTTTCTTTCGAATTACGTCATGCATTTCAACCTAACTATTAATCAAATAATATGACGTAGAATTAAAGCTATTAGATATCCATATAAAACGCAATTCATATAACATCCATAAGTCTTAATACTCAGATACAATGAAAAGATTATAAATAAATCTATAATAAATATTAATACTATATTAATAACAAATATTATATAATAAAATATTATCACTAAATATATATATATATACGGTATTAAATATATTTATTATTAAAAATAGTATAATGGAATTATTATTTATATTGAGGTATCATTTAACTATTAATAAGAAATTAATTAACACAAAACGTAAATTACATGTTGAAACTTTCAGGAAATGTATATATATAATCTATATAGCTTAATTAGATGTCAATAAAATATTGCATATACATGTGATAGTTGTATACTTAATTGGATGAGATCTATATCAATAGTGAGGGACTGTAATTTAATAGAGAAATGTTACTTAAGTTGAGTGAAGACATATATTAATGTGATTTATATGAGATTATTAATTACAGGGAATATAACATCATTGACTCAGATCTATAATACTACAATAATAATATTATCAGCATACTATATATAATATTTATGTTAAGTTACGTTGACAAAAGTGAGATATTATTATATAACTCAAATTGTGAGACAATGTATTATAAGTATATAGTATGTGTGATGCATGTTATATATAATAAATATATATAATTGTGTTATGTCAATAATATATATTATATATAACGAAGGCAAAGTGATATACTTTAGAGAAGTGAGTGTTTAATGATTTTGTGATATAGAATATCAACTAATATATAAATATAATATACATAGGTGTATAATTTGTTATTGAAGTTAGTGTAGAAGTTATAAAGAAAGATAAAGAAGTGTGATATTAAGTTTTTAAGTTCAAATGTTTAGACTCAGAAATTTGTTAAAAAAGAGTATATTTGATGATTATTCATCTCTAATTGATTAATAATTATTATAGACTTTGTTAGAAATATAATTATGACAATGATAAAGACTAAGAAAGTTTAAAGATTGGGATGAAAATTAGAGATTATCATTATACTCAAATTACCTTTATCTTAAATGTAATTATATTTACTTCTCAAACATATATTATAAACACATACATATACCTAATAAATCTTACTATATTAATAATATCCCAATATATATAATTATCTGTGTTTACGCAATACACTATATTGTTTCAATGTTAACAAACATATATATTATAGTGGTAGAAACGATAAATGATTTCTTACCGTCTTTTATATAATTATCTACATACATATATAACATATGAATTATAACACAAAGGAATCCTAACTATAGCTTCCTACTCTTCATCAAGAATCAAACCATTAAAATTAACACTCGCTATTAATACTCAATAAATATAGACACCATATATATTAGATACAATAGAATAAAACATAATAACATATACATGCAGAAATAAGAGTTTCATGAAATACCTTTTCATAGTAATAATTAAAAATTATAATAATTTTTAAATTCTATCAAAACTTTATAATAGATATATAATACCTTACTTAATAACAATATCCAATTAAAACAAAATTTTAAATTAAGTTAATCTTATGAAATTAGTAAATTGATTTCAATTTGAAATTTATAATATATTATAATAAATATTTTATTATCTTTATTTAGTTTATCTTCATAGCATTGATCTACTAGATAAATATAAGTAGACCGTGTATTTAAGGTTTAGTAGCTGATGCATCCATATTATTTATAATAGATTTTATAGTTAAAAAAAAGAAAATATATTTTTTATTTGTAAATATGCTATTACACTCTAAAAAAATATATATTTCTCATTGGGCAGCTTTATCCTGACAAACTAATATTAATTCTCCTCCTAAGGCATCATTTAATTTATTATATTTATAATATATTAATCTATTAATTAAACTAATATATATATATTTATAAATATATATATAATATATATAATATTATATGATATTAATATAATATATATTATATTTATTATTATACTATATTAATTTAATAAATAGTTACACCAAATTATAAATATATAAATATATACTATTATATAAAGTATATATATATCTTTATATTATTATCATTATACTATATATATATTCAATATCATTTCTTTCTATATCTTATTTTCTTCTCCTGCCTACAGATTGGGTTAAGGTGTGTTTAAATAGCATTACGGATAAAAGAAAATGACTAGTAGTAAGAATTTTAGCGTATTTAGAACAAGGATCAAATAGATGCAGAATTAATAAATCCCTCAATGTATATATATTTATTATAAATTAGTGGAAACCTCGTCACTAAGATATCAGAAAATCCAATCATATTATAGGCTTCATGAGACCGTGAACGACCCCTCACAAATGTATTAAATCGTATCAATTGTAATGATTTATTATTATTTGATCACTCACAGTGGGCGACAACATGCCCCCATCATAAATACCGCTCAATCATCAATTACACTTAATTATGTAACTTTATTCTCGCCTCTAGCTCAGTAGTGTCTTATCGAATAAAGGATCATCTATAGCAGAGAATATCAGTAGCAATCACTATATTCATAAAAGCGAAATAACAGATAGAAGACGCTTCCCAGTAGTAACTCGCATAATATCGCTTATACTAACTGACAATCATTATCCTTCCTACATGAACATACCAATCTCTAACTCTTATTCATTTATTTCTTCATTTCTTTCTTTATATGGAAGCAAATATCATCTAATTTAATTCATTTCCTATTATTTTAATCTATTCTTTCTCTCACATGCCTAGCCCCTGAAGCTGTCATCTGAACCTGAAATTATCGTCTTAAAAAACTTCCATATTTTCCTGAGACCTATATAGTATTACTATATATTATTAAGCAACCATCAAGAGTATAGTATTCATTAGAATCGGGGAGGAGCAATAACAAGCACTACAGTTGTATACTTATAATCCCTTTATCACATATTATCTATAAATACTACTACACTATACTTTCTATGCTAATCCACACCTCTATATATTAATTATAATATATTATACTAGCTATATATATATTTAATATATATATATTATTATTAATTAATATATATATGTATTATATTATATCTATATAATTTTATATATATATATTTACTAATATATATTCATATAATATATATAATATATTATTATATAATATTTATATATATATTATATATATATATAGTAATAATTATATATATATATTTATATATTATATTAATATTATATTCATAATATTAAATATAATATATATTGAATAAAATCTTTTTTACTCCTCAAATTTTACGTCTGTAATATATATATCATTATTGACTTTATCTCTTGGACTCAATTCTCACAAGCTAGAACAGGGCGTATGAATCGAGGTATTGATGTAAAAATATATCTAATATTCATCATATCCCACTCTCGACTTATATATTTTTACTATTCATGACTAGATAATTATCGTTGCAGGGATACTCTATGACGAGCCAGCCTTGTATATCATTATCATTATCATTCAACAGCAAAGTATAGCTAGCACCTCCTTTAAGCTCTCTACTGAACATCCTTACTGGCCTCTTTGCACCACTAATAACTACTCTAAAGCAAATCATTTGTTACTATCAATCTATATCCTCCTTATACTTAATATGCGCTATGTAGGTATATGTTTGTCAAATACTACTAAAATAAATTACTACTATAACATATTACTATAATTAACTAGGCTATCCATAATTTTTACCTCATAGCTCTAACCTGGACAATTTGCGCATTCCTCTTTATTCCCCTTTCTCAGTCTTAGGTGTCGATATGCTTTTATGTCACTATGATTGCATTTGATCGGGTGCATTAATATGGGACTTCTAGATTAATGACTACAGTTAGAAGCGGTGTAATATTATTATGGCCGAAAGGAGCTTATCTTCTCAGTATATTTGAGGTGATCAGATTTGCTTCTGATCTGACCTACTCCCATGCTCAACTCTATTATTATCTATCTCACTTGCCCATATACTACACTATTTCACTCTCACGTGCTGGTAAAGCGACGGGGCTTATGATTCAATAATATATATACTATTTACTCAGAAATAAAAGGATATAGCGCATTCATGTATCTTTTCTAACTTATTCGAGCTCCCATACTATTATAGCTATAACTTATGTATATATTACTAATCTAAGATCTTTGAAACTTTTCACATAACTCTCATACTCTATAGCTATCTGGAATCTACATTACTTCTTTCGAATTCGCTACTGTGAGTTTTGGCTTTTCACGTGCATTCACGATGTATATACTACTGCTATAATATACTTCATAAATAATATATTACAATAATTTATTGTTTTCCTGCTATTAGAACTATGAGGTATAGACTTTACGTTCATATATATAGTGGCCGTATTGTAATATTACAAGCATTATATAATATACTATATTGACGGCTTATTGCATCACGTCTACAATGCTCTCCAATAATCTATCTATGGGATCCTCCTCCTTTCATTATTGACATTACTATATATGTTTATCTTTCTTTCATTAATCGTATGATATATCGGCTGTTGTTGACGGGGCACTTCTTCTTCTTTTTCTGTTCATTATTAGTGTTCCCAAGGTTGTTTGTCTCTACTTTTTCTGTTTTCATTTTATGATCTTCTCACTGCACATCTAACTCTATACACTCATATGCCGATGACTCACCCTTTTCTTCAACTTAATTTCAATTCTGCTCCTTTTTACTTCCTAGAATTGCCTTGTCTTACCTTTCGCATTCTATCTCGCTGAATCTGGGATAGAATTTCCGGAAGTGGGGTAGTCTCAACTGTGAAATTAATTTCTTTAAAACCAACTTCTAAAATCTCCCTCTCTGAGACACAACCAACTTTTCTATCTCTTTCGAGGTTCTTAGTCTCTCTTGTGACAATCTAACTTTTTTGCCTTCATAAAAAGCCAAAACCCAATTGTCTTGAGGAATACCTCAAATTCACCACGGTATGCTTAAGGGCTAGCTCATCACGCCGCTAGGTTCAAAAGAATACTTTGCTGCACTAAAATTTTTGTCCTTTGAATATTTCCAAGTGAAATATGTTTTTAAGCTAAGGATTAATGACTGATGTTTATCCCTTGTAAGATTTAAAATTTGATGTTTTTCATATGAAATGTCTAAAGCATAAAGTTATAATTTATTACTACAATTAATTGAATTAAACGACTCTTGGACCTTACAAGTTTTTACCCTGGATATTGTAATAAACAAAACCATATTCAAACAAATTTATTGCATTTGTAATCACATTTCAAAACACATGGGCTTACTTATTCTGTAAGTATTAAAAATTTGTGCATCTTAATGTCTTACAATCATCAGCTTATTATCTTGAAGGAAGCTGGAGAACATCCTTGTTGACTAAGTGTTTTTTTGTTATTGAATAGTTCAATAACAACAATTATTGAATTTAGGAAATAAAACAAATATATTTCGATCAAATTCTCAATAAAAAAATATAATTTTTTTTTCTCCTTTGCCACAGTAGTTTTAAAATAATGAATTTATGAATTATTCTCTCCTCTCAAAATGACTTGTAATCATCAGGGATGTCATTATCTTGGGTATTCAGATGATAATTTGTTCTGATATAAGTCAAATTCTCTTTAGATCTCTCATCCCCAAAGAGTCTCATCTGAACTTCCTGGCTCATGCATATCTCCTTGGGCAGAGAAATAAATATATGGTAGAACAGGTCAGATTCTCTGAATTCTGGAAGGCATGATGTTTTCTTCCATTTCTTACCTTGATCCTTTATCAATTCTATGAAGAATGTTTTGTTGCATGTTTACTTATTAACTACTATTATTGACCTTAATCATTTGAATTAAAAATTATGGGCAAATTTATAGCGGATGGTCTGCTCAAGATTACACTCAAATATGGTTTCTATAAAGTGACCTCTAGCGGGCGCTGTAAAAAACTTTCCGATGAAGGTGATGCTTGTTGCAATAGACGACTGGTCCAAGACTTTAGACTTTAAGGTAAAAGGCAGACATTTTCAATGACTTTCATTTCTTGTATTAGTAATGGTTGTAGATTATATCATGTAGATATGGAATTGAACGGTTAAATTGTTTTTATCTAACATCACTATTTGTAGGTAACTATTTTTTGGATTATATATATATATATATATATATATATATATATATATATATATATATATATATATATATATATATATATATATATATATATATATATATATATATATATATATATATATATATGTATATCTCTCCATGTAAGTTCTCTAACTTAATTTCTATGTGCCCCAATATTAGAGGGAAGTTTCCAAGTCAGAGTACTTAAAGGCCGACACGCCCTGATGCACGGCGCTTAAAAGTATGCAAGTCAAAGGTAATTGGGGAAACAGATAAAATGAGTGTGTTGTAGACTTTACCAGTGGAGTACATTGTAAGATTAAGCATAGAATATGAAGAGAATTAGTCAAACCAGGAGAGTTGATAAGAAGAAATGTCTTAGTTTCCACCTTTTAAAGAAGAGCTGTGTAAGAAAAGCCACTCCAGATGTGTGAGGCACACACACTCCATACAATGGCAAATACACGACACTCCTACAAAGAGGACTAAACAACTGGAGTGG
Organism: Trachelipus rathkii; assembly: GCA_015478945.1. Lineage (NCBI taxonomy): Eukaryota > Metazoa > Arthropoda > Malacostraca > Isopoda > Trachelipodidae > Trachelipus > Trachelipus rathkii. The sequence continues at coordinate 35,047 of JABUQX010033537.1, forward strand.
CTCAACAAATTCTTATGGCGTCTGAAAACATCCAACCTCTTAGAAACTTGTTTATGAACAGAAATAATGTGATCCTACCAATTAAGGTCACAAGAAAAAGAAACATGAGGGATAATAATTACAGACGAAGGTTTGCGTTATCTGTTATAGAAGAGATGTTATAGTTGAGTGGAAGATTATGTCTAGTAGTAAGATGGAGGAACTCAGTTTTTGAGGTATTGAAAACAAACCTTGTTCTCAATTACCAATAAGAAATTCGAGAAAGATCGGAGGTAAATTTCTCCACAAGGCTGCCTTTCTAGCTGCAAACTAATTACTGCTGGGAGGGACGTCTTTCAAAATGAACGATCAACAGCTGGTACAAAAAGACCGAAAAGAAATCAGAGAAAAGGTAACAGAGATAAAGATAGATAATCGTAAGAGGATAGTTTATAAATCAAAGCTTTGTTCCAGACTCTGACGAAACAACAAAAGATTCACCGAAATAACGGAGGGCCGAGAACCAAGAATTATAAAGAATAAATAAAAAGATCACCAGCAGAGCGTTTTTTTTTTAAGGAAAGCCAAACTGGCAATCAGAGATAGATTAGAAGAATCGAGATGTTTCCAAATCTTCCTAGATAGATTCTGAAACTTTAGAAAGATATGAAGTTAAAGCAATAAGAGATAGTTGGAGGGTAGAGATGGGTCCGGTCTTCCTTTCTTCAGAACGTGCTGAATGAGCTTACGTATCCAGCAGGAAGTAAAAATCGAAGTTGAAAGGCAAGAGACGAAATAGTCTACCTAGGCATGGTGTAAGCTCGGGAGAACAACTTTTGAGAACCACAGGAGGAATAACATCACTTCCGTACACCTTCTTCGTATTAAGCTCAGGTAGAGCAAAAATAACATCTTTAGAAGAAATTACAATATTAGACATAAATGAGTTGGAGGGTCGGGGGAATGAGGTGGAGGACCAAGAATAGTTCTGGAATCGGCAAATAGTGGAATTAGTGGCAAATGTTTGAACGATCAGTTTGGCTTTTGAAGGAGGCATAGCGACAGTTGTGACGTCTGAAGATACTATAAGAGGGGAAAGGAAGAGAAACAAAGTTAGAATTGACCTTCTTTGGAGAATGCAAGAAAGAACGTGAGGAAGAGGAAATAATAAAGAGATATTGCATTTTATACGAAGTAAAAAGATTTTAGCTTTACGAATAATAGATTTTTCACGAATTCGGGGTAGAACAGAATAAGATGATCGGAGAAACCCAGAGAAGGAAGGAATTTAACAAAATATGGAGATGGATTAGAGATTAGGAAAATGTCAATAATGTCGATTTAATCTCCAAGACGATCAGGGATACGAGTGAGGAGCTTCACCAGCTGCCCGATGTCATTCTGGGTATAAAAGTTATAGGCATGTTCACCAGCTGTATCTTGCAGATAATTAGAGGATTACCATTGGCGGTAATGAACTTTGAAATCCCAAAGAATGATGGTTTTAGAAAAAGGTGAAGAAGAAAAGAAATGTGCTAATTCGGAATTTAAGAAGTTGAGGAATTTAGGATAGTCAGTTGAGTTAGAACAGATGAATTTAATAGTAGAGTGGCATGATAGCTTGAGCCAGAATGTAAAAATTCGAAAAACTCCAAATTCAAGACACGGAAACAAACAATGTCATTTCGTACACAGAGGTAACAACTCTCTCTTAATGAAAATTGGGGATAGAGACAATATAAAGGAACAGAGAAGCTCTAGCAGTCAGAAAGCCCAAACACCTATGTTTTGCTAAAGAATAAGAGACGAGATTAAGAAAAGTGTTGATGTATGTTCAAGAAAGTGGAAATTAGTGAAATGCCGCGAAGTTTACAGAAATTTGTGAAGAAAGAAGAACGTGCATTAGACGGCACCAACCCCATCATCAGGAGTTGTCAACCCACAAGTGGTGATGGGGTAGGCTTTTCTGAGTCTAATCGTGTGGTTGCCATTACAGATTTATTTTATTGAAGGGAAAGTGTTGTCTGTGATGGTGTTTTATGGTGGTGATAAAGGAAAGTCTACTTCAGTGTAAGAGGAATGCGAATATGAGTGCAAGGGGGCAAACCACTTGGCACTGGAGTAAATTAGGATGTACCCCAACACTCCATATATGTCCAATGGGAGTTTTCTCTTTGATTTTTAATATATATTTTATATATATATATATATATATATATATATATATATATATACTATATATATATATATATATATATATATATATATATATATATATATATATATATATAAAATGTTAACCCTACAAAGTCTGTTTATATATATCAAAACTTTTGCCAAGCAGAGACAGATGTGAGATTTTTATTACAATTATAATAATAAAAAAGGGTAATATATATAGCATATATATATGTATGTTTAAGTTAGAAGCCATCATGTCTTGACTAAGCGGAGGTTTTGAAACGATAAAACAGA
>JABUQX010033537.1:72500-77500 GCA_015478945.1 Trachelipus rathkii
AGAATTTTATTCTATATTTCACTGAATTAAGGAAATATTTTACGTTTGGTGAACATTTTTTTTAGCGATTTTTCGTTGTTTGACAAAAACTAACGCAAACTCAAGCATTTTCTTACGTTTAGTAAGCACAAATGTAAAAACGAAAACGGCTTAATACAGAAGAAGCAGAGTCTCAGAAATTAGCTAATGACTCTTTTAAAACGTTTTAATAAGCATGAAGCCATGAACTTTATCCTTAAAGGGTTAAATTAAAATTTCTCACTTGCAAATTAAAATTTTATTGAAAAGAACATTTAGAAGAGATTGGCTGAGAGTTAAGAGCTCTTTAAATATGTTTTAATAACATAATCTTTGTTCATTATAGGGATAAATGGCAATTTGTCACTTTAAAATTATAGTTTTTTGTTGTTGTTTATTTTTTTAAAGAAAAATTAACAATTTAAAAGGCAAAAAATATTCAAAAGGCAAATTCCATATTACCCACATTATTTTACTCTTATTATAAATTATTATTATTATTATTATTATTATTATTATTATTATTATTATTATTATTATTATTATTATTTATTATTATTATTATTATTATTATTATTATTATTATTATTATTATTATTATTATTATTATTATTATTATTATTATTATTATTATTATTATTATTATTATTATTATTATTATTATTATTATTATTATTATTATTATTATTATTATTATTATTATTATTATTATTATTATTTTAAGAACTTATTGTTACTCGAGTCAACTAACAATACCTTAATACCAGAATTAAAATAATAATATTATTTTATTTTCATATATTTAATAATATAATATATAATATTAGTTATTTAAAAATATATAATTTTTATTTCATTTAAATACACTATTTTTATTCCGTTATTATTAATTATTTAGTTATTAATTACTGTAGTATTAATAGATGGTGGTGTTTTAGTAGTTTAGGTGTATGAGTTCTTTTGTGTAGAGTATCGTATCAATGAGGATATGTATAGAAGGAGTATTTATGAATATATATATGATGTGCTATTTATTATAGTATCTTTGTGTTATATATGGTGTTAATGATGAACAATTATTAAGAGATATAATTATAATATATCATTCTTGAGTGTTGATTGTAGTTAGTATACACAGTATAGAGTGATTAGATGTAGTTGATTATCTAATGTAACTATCTTATTTTCTTCTATTTTAGATAGGTTATAATAATATGATATTGGTATGTTAGATGATATGTCATGATTTAGATTTATAGTGGGATTGTGTAAGAATAAGAGATGCGTAGGATTATGGATGAAGTGATAAGTGTGTAATTATATAATTGCTGATATTAAATTATGTTAGGTTATAGATAGATATAATCAGAATAATGACTTATAGTAATGTTGTGAGAAATTTATAGAGTTATAAATGGATAGAGTATAATATTTTGATATATGTATTAGAGGAATGTATTTAGTGGAATGAAGTATGAAGTTATAATAAAATAGGTATAGGATATGAGTGATATGCGGATATATTTTGAATTTATTATTGACATAATAATGTGGAGGAAATGATAGATGTGGATATAGGCAGATTAATGATGTAATAATATAGTATAGGAAGTATCAATTACTAATAATAGAGAAGTAGACAATATAGAGATGATATTATAGAACGATGAGAGTAGTGAGAATGAGTATATATATTTAAGGTATGAGTGATTAGGTCTTTATGAAGGAAGGAGTGATTAATGATGTATAGTAGTGTAAGAGAGAAGAGTATTCTGTAGATAAGGTGTAATGGTGTATATTATAGAGAGAGATATAGATTGAATATGATTTGATTGATGAGTCAATGATGTGATATATATAATATATTTTAGTATGTTTAGAGATAGTTCATCTAGTTACATTGGAAGCTGTAATATAGATATATATTTATGCTTAGAGTATTTAGATTGAGTATTAATGAGTATAAGTAGTTATGAGGATGTTTATAGAATGTAGTATGTGAGATGTAGTAAGATTATAGGTATGATGGTAGTATCTATATTTAAGTAGCTAGATATAATATGTAGTGACGATAGATATATTTATATAGAAATATTATAGGATTGTGTAGTGATTTGATGATATGTATAGATGGATATGTAATAGTGGAGATACATTATAAAATATCTATATGCATGTACTAGATTGAGCGTATGTTAAGTGTTTTTATTAGATTATGAGTATATAGAGTTATAGGCGTGTTTAGTATTCAGTAGTGTGAATCATAGGTATTTAGCGTATTGAATTTAGTTAAGAATTTTATTATATATGTGATGGTAGTGAATTGAATATTTTGTTGTTGTTGGTGAATAGGTCTATAATTGTAAGTTGGTAGTATAGATATATGAAGTTATTAGTTTAGTTGTGTGATATATTTAGTGATATGGATGTGTATGTTATGTATTTAGTTATATATATGTGTCTTAGTATTCGCATGTTTTACGTCTTTTCCATTTCGTGCGTGAGAGTGGAGTAGTGAAATGAGTGTGATGGTAGTTATGGTACTGGATTACACCTGGTGGTGGGGTAGATAGATGGTCGTAGTGTGATGGGTTGTAGGTGGTAGAGATGGATGAGGGGAGTGAGATGGAGCGTATGGATGGAAGGGATAGGGATGTAGTGAGGGGGGTCGGGAATGGATGAGAGGGGTGGAAGGAAGCGGTTGGGGTGTGTGGGGTGAGGAGGGGTGCGATGGAGGGGGAGGTTGGGTGAGTATGGGTAGGATCGATTAATACTTTTTTAAAAAACCAAATCGTCCCTATACGAGCATTTTGAGTATAATATATACATATGATAATATAGAGATGTATATATATAGATATATAATATAATTATAATTAATATATATATATATATATATATATATATAATATATATATATATATAGTATATATATATATAGATAAATATAATATATATATATATATAATATATCCCTAGTCCCTAGTTCCTTATGTCTTCCCTAGTCCCTTCAGTTCGCCTAGTCCCTTAAATATTTCTTTTGGAGACTATTATACATCTGTTATATTATTTTCAAATTTCGATTTCTTTTTTTTTGTTTCAAAGGAATTTATAATTTTTTATATTTTGTTTATCTACAACCAATTCATTATTGACTTTCAAGTTTTGTTTATATTTCAAGTCCTTTATATAGCAAATCATGTTTTGTTTACTCCATATATAAATATATATATATATATATATATATATATATTATATATATAATATATATATATTATATATAATAGTATAATAAATATATATATATATATAATAGTATATATATATTTATATATATATATATATATAATACATAATTATAATATATTATTATATATATATAATAATATATATATATATATATATATATATATATATATAGTAATATATATATAAACTTATATATATATAGTATTATATATATATATATATATATATAATAATTATTATATATATATAATATATCAATATTATATATATATATATATATATTAATGCAGAAATTGTATTAATATTAATATTTATATTATATTATTACTATTATTATTATATTATTATTATTATTATATATTATTTTTATATTATTATATTATATTTTATATTATTATTATATATTATTATTATTATAACCAGAAGATAAAAACAACGGAAACAACAACAACAACAACAACAACAACGAACAACAAACAACAACAAACGAACAACAACAACAACAACAACAAACAACAACAAAAACAAGGCAACAACAACACAACAACAACAAAAACAACCAAGAACAACAACAACAACAACAACATTAAAAAACAACAATCAACATCAACAACAATAACAACAACAACTAAAAACGAACAACAACAACAACAACAACAACAACAAACAACAACAACAACAACAACAACAACAACAAACAACCAACAACAACAACAAACAGCACAACACGGATCAACAAAAATAAACTCAGCCACAATACAACAACAAAAAAACAAACAGCAAACTCAGCCACAACAACAAGCAGCAATAACCAACAACAACGAACAAAAACAACGAAATAATTAAAAACAATTTCAAACGACTTTGATTTTGAAAAAATATTTGTCTTACGGTTTGTTTATTACTCCCTTATAATGGTAACCTTCCAAGAAGCTCATGCCTTTGTTTCTTTGCATCTGGTGTGCAGCAGGTGTTGCCCCAAGGTGTGTTGTGTGGGTGTCCCGAAGGTGTTCAAGGTGGTTGTGTGGTCCCAATAGAGGTGAGTCCCAAGTTTTTGCTCCCACTCCCACTTTTCCCATTTCTAACCCTTTCCCACGTTTTTAATATCGCACTTTTTTGCGACAAACACCTCCTCAACATTTACGTTTTCATTTTCGAAATGCGTTCATGTCCAACTTACAAATACATGAGGCCTTGGTGGACTTGATCCCCAGTTATTTCGTGATCTTTCTCGTGATTCCTAATATGGGCATTCAAAAACCTCGGATTGTTTTCAATGTCTCCAAAGATCATTTTACCGATCTGTCTACATGACAGAAATCTTCTCACGCTTAAACACTTTAAAAAACACGAGCTTAAATCTTCCTTTGCTGGGTATGCCTATTGAATGAATCAAATCATTAATTTAACTTAACTAACTTAACTTAACTTAACGTTAACGTTAACTTAACTTAATCTTAAACTAACATACCTTATGCATGAATAAATCGCTAACATTAACAAACTTCTAATAGCTTGGATGGACATTAAGGCGTATTCATAACGTTTTCACACCTTCCCTAATTGCTTGCCAGGGTTTGATGAGAGTACCGGAATTATTTTAGATGGCGCATCGCACCTCCAACTTCACCGCACCGCACCGCCACCAAACGTAACCGGCAGTGAACTACTAGTCATTTTTCTCATCGCTACCAGTACTGAACGCAGTAAAAATATAAAAATATTGCCATACC
>JABUQX010033537.1:90000-95000 GCA_015478945.1 Trachelipus rathkii
ACAATAATAAGAATTAATAATATCAATAATAATAATAATAAAAATAATAATACTAATAATAATAATAATAATAATAATAATAATAATAATAATAATAATAATAACAATAATAATAATAATAATTATATAAATATATATATATATATATATATATAGAGGGAGATATGGGTTATGATAGCTGGTAACGCAGGTATATATATATATATAGGCAGGCGGATATATATATATATACATGTTATTAAATAATATATTGTTATGTTATATATATATATTGGCTATACATATACATATATAGCATATACCCACTTTTGCTTAAGTGGTATATGACATTCCAGTGCCCAATGGTTCGGTCCCTTCTGCTGCGTAGTCCATATCCACACTCCATCCTCCAGACAACATATGAATGCGAAGTGCAATATACTATATCTCACACCCTTTTCTAGTCAAATATCTTACGACATCCCTATCTCCTTTTATACTCATGTGTAGGGAGAACACAATGTGCCCACATCGTGTCCTGCGTGTCAGAAGGCGACTAAGGACGGTGGTAGTTAGTTAGGTTGGCTGCCTACCACCACTTATCTTTTTGCCAGGAATGCTAACGCATGCCTCGGAGAAGGTCGTGATCACTGTAAGCGGCCTTCTATCTTTCCTTCTGGCGAAATGTATGAATCAAAATTATATATAAATAAATGAGAATAAATGTTGAGGAGATGAGAGGTGATGGATGTATTAGAAAGGGCAAATTTGATTTGCCTGCTGTGACTCTGAAACAAAGATAAAAGGAACGGTGAAAATGAGTGTGGTGTGAAATGTGTGGTGTAGCTGTGGAAAGGAATGAGAGGGGGATAGAAGGATTGGCAATTCTGAAGTGAGTTAAGATGAGAGCTATGGTAGATTTTGTGTAGTAATTAGAAGTCTAAAGGTTAAATTTAAGTTTGAAAAGGTCAAAATTTGTGTGGTTGCGACATATATCCATCTGAGGGTAATGTTGAAAGAGTACGATTTTCTGGGATGATCTGAATGATGTTTTGATGGGGGGAATAGGAGTTTCAGTTCATTTGCCACATATTTGCCATTCAAGGATTTTTTACAGTTGTCACTACTCACTCACGGCAGAGCCCTATTCAAGGAGAGGGTGTATTACTCTCAAAACCCTCTAGGGCAAATTACGCATATGAGCACAGACGTAGGCTTTAGCAGGGGATTAATTCAGTAGGAAATACAGAAGATGGAAGAGAATTCCACAAAAACAGAGGTGTGGTGAGAAGGCAGCACCACAGCAAACTAGCCTGGAGTTACCATGAATGTCAACACAGAACTCATGTGCAGATACAGCACCTATTGTGCTACGTAGGCGTCGTACGTAAAGGTGGGGGTACGCGAGTGATAAGTTCCCTCGAGCACTGGCCGCTGCGGTACTATAGGATAGAGATAAAGTACCAACATCGCCTCGCAAAAAGATAGAGGTCAAGTGAACTGGAAAGTACAGAACAGTTTATAAGCCTTTTGCCGTTGACTCGACCCCTGTCCAAAAGCCGGTGAAACCAGAGTCCCTCCTTCTGATATATAGGAGAGAGAGCAGTACTCCAAGGTACATTGGCGTATTTATAGACCTTGTATAGCGGAGCAACTGAGAAAAAGGGGAGGAAAGTCTCACAGTCTAAACAGAACTTCCAGTTCTTGAGGCCTTGTAGCAACCGTTGTGATATGAGGCTTCCAAGACATTTTTTGTTCATGTTGCTTTAAGATGTTTATATTGTCAAACAGAGACAACAGAATCAATGAAAGAGCATACAGAAAGAATATTTTGAGAATAGATTGTGAAGTTGTTGGGTTTAAATAAATTAAATTCCTACAAAATTATTTCCCTATCCATCAGCAAAAGAACAAAATTGGAAAAGACAAGATTTATAGGCAATTAAAGAAGTAAAAGTGGGAGTAGTATTGATTAAAGAATAAAGGGTTGAGTCATCGGAATACGAGTGGATAGGAGTTGGAGGTGCAGGTGAGAAGATCGTTAATGAAAAGTAGGAATGTTAGGGTATGAAGACAGAACCCCTAGGAACACCACTATTGACAGAAAAGAAGAAAAGTCTTCCCATCAACAACAGCCGATATTGAGCGATTTGAAAGAAAGCTATGCAGCAAGCAAGCAAAGAATAGGAGGAAACCCAAAGGAGGGAGCTTGGTGAGCAGTGAGCGCAAAAGCCATTCTGGTCAAATGCTTTGGATATGCCAAGCGCCACCACCCAAGTCTTCCTGTAGTTCCTAGCAGAGCGAAACCATAAATCTATTTGATAGGGAAATGCACGTCATGATTTCTCGCAACGAGAGCCGTACCGTGATCGGAGTGAGTTTCCAGATGATCTAAGAAGTGAGTTGAGGAGGTTTCAAAGATCTAGATAGAATACAAGTGAGAGAGATACAGGGCGATAGTTAGAAGGATCAGAGCGGCTTCCTTTTTTCTGGGAATAGGTTGGACATGGGAGAGCTTCCAACACTGAGGTGGAGGAGTGCTAGTATTGGTGCACATAGAGAATATAGTTGAGCGAGGGGCAGAAGAGATTAGCCTTTCAGTTAGAGAATTAGCAACAAAAAATGATCAGATCGAATAAGAGTAGAGGAAAGCAGATTTACAGAAGTTATTAAAGATTTTGTCAGTGTGAGAACCAAGGAGGTTAGCGCACTTTCCTTGATGAAAAGCCAGCTTTGCTCGTCGAAGAGTATCCCCGCAACGATTTTTAGCTGAATGAAAATTGAAGAGATATAGAGAATGAGAGAATTTTCCAGACACCGATAGGCACTTTCGTCTCTAGCCGCCTGAATGTACGAATAAGCGTAATTGACTGGAACCACATGGATTATGAGGAAAGAAAGATTTAGTTTCAGGAATAAATGAATGAGGAAAGAAAAATTTATCTTAAGAAGAAGGAATGAAACCTGCTCATCCCATCAATTATTACCTCCCTCCTTATCTTTTTAAATCTTTATACATCCAACATTATTCCTTACGAGGTAGCCAACTTGCTATCATCTGCAAACTTGGAAACCCATTTAAGTCCCTGGTCTAAATATCAGGAGCATGTATGAGGAAACTGTTTATTTAACTTTAAGAAATCGTTACACATTATAATCACAAACATGTCTCCTCATTTCCAATTATAAAACACCCATACTTTTGCAATGACCTGTATTAACTATTATTATTATTATTATTACATATTATTATTGATATTATTATTATTATTATTATTATTATTATTATTATTATTATTATTATTATTATTATTATTATTATTATTATTATTATTATTATTATTATTATTATTATTGTTATTATTGTTGGTTATTATTATTATTATTATTATTATTTAATATTATTATTATTATTATTATTATTAGATACATTATATTATTATTATTATTATTATTATTATTATTATTATTATTATTATTATTGAGACTTCTTAGGAATCAAAAATTTTGATCGCTAAATAATTTTGGGAGGTTGAACCCCTGACCCTCCTGTCATAAGTTTCTTATATATATATGTAGTTATATATATATATATATATATATATATATAGTAGAGTATATGTATATATATTTATATCTCTCTATGTATAGAGATATATATATATATATATATATATATATATATAGAGAGAGAGAGAGAGAGAGAGAGAGAGAGAGAGAGAAATTTTTAAAATAGTTTTTTTCAATTAATCGTCACCGTTACCGTCATCACATCGTCATCGGCAAAATTGCTCTAATCGTCATCACACGTCATCGGTAAATTTGAGTAATTGTCCAATACTAATATATATATATATAGTATATATATAGTATATATATATATATATTATGTTATGTTGTTATTATATATATATAAGGTTATATATATATATTTATATTTTGTTATTTATAAAGGCACATCTTTATATCTATATATATTTATATAACATATATATATGCTAATATAAATGTTGCCATATATATTATTGTAATATATTATATATATATAGCAGAGTATATATATATATATATATATTATATATATATATATATATGTTATATTATATATATTACATATATACATATGTATATATATATATATTATTGAAGAGATGGACAGAAAACTAGCTCCTAACATATTCGCAAAATGCAAAGGATCATCTTCTTAGTATATATTCGCGCAATATATATTTTCTAATATTCATGAATGCGAATAAATTTTCTTAATATTCGTGAATGCGAATGCGAATGCGGATGCGGATGCGGATGAATATTACATAATGTCAGTAATGCGCCACTTTTTATACTATAGTTGTGATTTTAAACTATAAAGAATGAATAAATAAGAGAACTAATTGTTACACTCATCACCCCCCCCCCACACACACACACACCTCTTCCCCCAACCTCCGCCCTTTGAGGGAGAAGATCTACTGCATTAATTTAGAGAGAGAGAGAGAGAGAGAGAGAGAGAGAGAGAGAGAGAGAGAGAGAGAGAGAGAGAGAGAGAGAGAGAGAGAGAGAGAGAGAGAGAGAGAGAGAGAGAGAGAGAGAGAGAGAGAGAGCTACAGTTGATAGGATAATAATCAATGGTTGAAATCATAGATCAAACCTGCACCACTAATGAAACGTTAACTAGTAATATTTGATGGTGGACAAGCAAGGTAAGTCCTTGCTAACTGGAAAAGATTAGGATACGTCTCAGCGTGCGTTCTACACCAATTAAGACGATCATCGTTAGAGGGAAATACGTTTTTCTTTGACATAAAGGTTGAATATTTTTGATGTCTTCTTAGATGAACAGCAGATCATCTCTTCATCACTGCTTGGCTGTAGTTATATCGATGCTTCCAGATTGTTTTGAAACATCTTGTTCTGTCCTTCATTTACTTTTAACTATTAACAGATTTGTATTATTGAATTTCTTTCCGTTTTCTAACAGCGTTGGCAGCTTTAGAAAACCATAGCTATGGATGAAATAC
>JABUQX010033537.1:100000-105000 GCA_015478945.1 Trachelipus rathkii
ACATTTTGCTTTTTCACCACACACACACACTACACACCACACGACACGACTACAGCACACATCACCACACACACAAATATTATATATAATATATAATATATTATATATATATATATTATTATATATATATATAAGATATATAATATATATATATATATATTATATAAGTATAATAATATATTATATAATATCTAATATATATAATACTAGTATATATATATATATATATATACGTATATATATATATATATTAGTTATATATATATATATATATATTATATACTATTATATACTTATTTAAGTAAGAATATATACTATATATTAGGTATATATATATATAGGTATAATATATATATCATATATATATAATATATATATATTATATATATATACTAATATATATATACTATATTATATATATATATATATATATATTATTATATATATAATATATAATATATATATTATATATATGTATATATAATACTATATAATATATATGATAATAGTATATATATATAACTATAGATCTAGAGCCATAGTGTACATTTTAAGACATAGAAACGGAATAATACTGTAATATACAGTATATTATAGATATCGAAGTCGTATATAAATATATATATATTATATATATATATATAATATATATATACTTTATAATATGATTATATATATATGGTAATAGTAGTGCAGAGGGACTAATGGTAATATATACTGATATATTATATCTATTTATATATATATATTATATACTTACATTATTTACACGATATATGCGCTTACATGCGTACCTCTTCAAGTGACTAAAAAAAATAAGGTTTCCTTTACTTGCCTATACATACCATTACCATACGTAAGTTACATGCACATGCATTAAAAATTCATATATACTTAAACCACACCGGTGCTCTCCAAATCAATTCCAGTACTATACATACGAGTAATATTATATATACATCATATACAACATTAGATACCCACCAAAATACATATATAACATACATACTAATGTATATTTTCACAAATTTATACCATACTTAGCTCTCACCTTAGAATTATTTAATACTGATATATATATATATTATATATATTATTATATAATATATATATATATATATATATATATATATATATATATATATAATATATATATATATTATATATATACTATTACTATACTTCGTAGTGTGAGTGATATAGGTCTGCTATATAATAATATATAGTATATAATTCATTTCTAATAATATATTTATTAATTAGATTTAAAACAATATGAGTTTGCTTACTTTATATAGTAACATGATACCGTATTATTTCTAAAGCTAATAGCATAGACAGTTTATTTCATAGTATACTTTTCTAAATGAAAATATAATACTTTATATATATCTGTGAGTATTTATTTTTTTGTATATTATTTATATGTATATATAAGAATTTATTATATGAGATATCTATATTTATATAATCACTAATATAACACAAACCTACATAGTTGACATATTAGATGTCAAATATATTTAAATTGCGCTCACTGAGATCATATATAATCTTCTACATATCTAAGAGTATAATAATACATATATAATATATATACATTACAATAGATATTAGTTTATAAGTCTATTGTTTAATTTTATATTTATTGTAATATAGTTTATGGATATTTATAAGTTTGGTAAACTAAATAAAAAAATTTTTTTTTTAATCCACCTAATCTAAAATATGTGACATTAATGTAAGTTATTTAGGCTTAACAATAGCTTATCATGATGAGAGAAAGAGAGTTGAGTCAGTCGTTTATTTAGAACAGATCATAATAACATCATTAATGATTAGCTTAGACAAGAGCAGTGTATGGATACTGAGATATTTATTTATTGGATTCATTTTTTCCTAATTCAAAGTGTTATGTAATACTAATTTAATAGTATTAGTCACACTATAGTCTATATCAGTAACAAATGCTATTTCTTACTTATATACAATTATTCTTACGTGTAATCTTAGTCCTAATTTAGCGTACCGCGAAGTTTCGATATAAGATCTCAGATTTAGAAAATGGATACACCAGTCTCTCAGAGTAAGACTCATTAGGTGATAGCGTTATATTGTATAAGGTCTATTGAGGCTTAGTTAGATTAGGTTAGTTTAGGGTATAGAGCATCAGTAGTAAGTGATTTTAACCTTATCTATGTGTTAAATCGGAGTACATATTGCACCTCCAGTTAAGAACAGTTATTCGATGATATATGAATTTTCACTGCCGATCATCGCTTTTAACTCATTAAACGTCAGAACTGCGTCATTAGGACTATTACTTTGTCACAACCTATTATGTAATTATATATAATAATTATTGAACGTCTACACATCTATATTCATCTTAACAAAGTCATCTGTGAAATTATACTTTTATATTTTTTCTAAAGTATATATATGTATTATACTATTAATTAGTTATTAACTATTTTACTTATAATATGAATTTCAAATGATTCTATTTTGATTCTTACTCACATTAATGCACTCATAGTAATTCATAAGTTAATTCTAGTTATAGTTTATGAATTAAATAATAGTATTAAAAATCGAGTTGAATTCAACAAATAATATATTCAAATTAAGGTATACCAAATAATTTTACTTCTTAATATATATGATACTTATTATCTAATCTTATTTATTCTTAGAATTATAAATTACTCAGTAATAGTTGCCGCTTGTATATAATTCCTTAACTATTATTATATGCGTCTTCAAGAAACACATTAATTATACACAGTATTCATATCCATTATACATTATCCAATCTATTTATACTTCCTGTACAAATGTACAAAAATTACTTCATCTGACGTAGAGAAGATTAGTCTTGGACAACGTCCGTTTTTGAACCAAGAGTATTAGACTTGCTACAGCCTCCAATACAATCGCATGATATAGTCCATTGACCTAAATGTGCATTCTACTAAATCAGTTTTTATTCAATATTATATACTATATATAACTATATTATGTCCTTTATTAATACGAGCATAATTATATATATATAGATCAACAGACAATTTATATAAATTCAGTATAGTTTACTAGATTATTACCTATTAAAATTTTCCTCTTTCGTTTTCAAAATCTTTTAATACAGGTGTTGTTTTTCTTAATAATAGAAGTAATTGTAATAAATTAATATGGTATTTATTTGATATGAGTTATTGTGAGTATAGATAGATGGAATTAGATGAATAATGTATGGTATAAGAAATAAAATTGATATTCGTGTTATCTATTGTATGTATTGTAAAAGTATCGGAATCGACTGAAACACAAATAATTAGACAGAAAAGAGCAAGATGGACTCGCGAAACGAGAGAGAAGGGATATAGATGTGTGTTGTGAGCATATAATATTACTATGTGGCGCAATGTTACAAAGTATTCTCGCGTCTTTCTAGCGTTAGAATCTCCTCCACGCGCGAGCTCGCCACTAATCTACTCTGGCAACTCTCTCAATCCATTTTATCCCATACGTCTTGTGAAAGAAATTCGGTGGTGTGGGGAGATTTATCTCCCTCTTCCCCATTACGATTCATATCACATCTCTCCCTGCACTATATTATATCATTTTTCTTCTGTGTTTAAGAGATCTTATTTGCTCTGGTTCCTTCTCTTGTACACAAAATATCAGACACTAGTCCCACCTATTCTATCTGGTGCTTATAATTCTATTGTGACCTACACGTTAATTACACTGCTTCATTTTAAATCCTTCTTACGCACCTCTCCTTCCTCTCCTTCAGCCCTATTTTTATGAATTTCGAAGAGCTATGAGCTTTCCTCACTTTTAATTATATACGATTATGCTTGAACTCAAATAGTATTTAGAGTCCAAATACGTAAGAGTTCACTTAATAATCTATTACCATTTTAATCAGCCTCATCCTATGTCACATACCTGAGCTATAACATACAATTACATTACATAACAAAAAAATGAAACAAATACAGTTCAAACTTATCTCTGTAAAGCCGTTGGTTTTATGCATTTGTGTTACGAAAACGTGATCAAGAATACAATATGCCCTTACGGGTTTTACGTACTATACTATATACTATTAGCGACTCTCATCCATAGCATTACATATACGAGTCAGCAAAAATCAGTTACAAACATACAAAACATAGATCAACATATTACAAAAACAATCATAGTTGAATATCTGCTTGACATACTTTTCGTACATACGACCACGCATATAGCTATACTCATTTTGCCTCAACTGGCATTTCGGCCCTAAGAAATATTATCTTTCAATTAATACACGTGACTTAGCACGTTCTTTCGAAAAAAATGTAAACAAACTAAAGACAATAAGTCAATAGAGCTATATTCTGATAATTAATTAAAGTAGCACCCGATTGTGCATTGACGAGATGAGTATTACAATATATTCAATATAAAATTAGCTTTTGAATAACTCATTACTATAAATGTATACTAATCGAAATATTAGATTAATCACAATTCAACAAAAATAGTAATTCCTATATCATTCTCGATAATATAGAGAGCCAATTGTGATATTTATATATATCATTTCTAAGAGTATATAGTGATTACCAAACCGAAACAATAACCTTCCATTTCAACAATATAAAGAGAAACATGAATTCATATATAATAGATTATCATAAACAACAAAAAGTGACTTTTTTATTGAGAGCGTTATTCCGCGTTTCAGTTATATTAAGGTCTCTACGAATAATTCGTGATAATCTCAATAAATAACATTTGAAATAATATATAATAATAGTGATTAAAGAACATAATATATTCTATAATCGAGAGTGAATCGAATATAAGACACAATGATGATCAAAATATTGAATAACTGAGATCAAATAAAGAAAATTAAATATTGAATAATATAAAGAATATCTATCTTCATTCTTTCTTCATAATAATATACTATATTAACTTACTATCTAATCAATTTA
>JABUQX010033538.1:5000-22500 GCA_015478945.1 Trachelipus rathkii
TTTCTATCGATATTAGGGAAAGATTGGACAATCTTACTTTCATTTGAGAGTTTCTCAAATATGTTTTAGTTCTCTTAATTGAGAGCTGAAAATGTGCGTTCAACACTCGCACTTGATATTGGTATAGTTAGAGTTAAAATTAACAGTCTATAGAGTTCCTTAAGGCATTCTGAAATCTTATTCTCTAATAAATACTTAAGGATTTCGTCAACATTATCTTTAGCAAAAATTTTGTTTCAGTATGCAATACACAATTCAGATCGCAAACGTGGAAAGTCAAAGTAAGAACGGTAGTTTATTTTTAAAGATTGAAAAGCCTTTTGAGGAAAACTAATATTGTATGATTTAAATTTTTTGCCATTCAAAAGTTGTACAAAATCCAAATTATTCTCCGGAAACCCCGCTCTTTGGTATTTGGGTGTCGCGGGGCTTCCTCCCCCCTCCCCTACTGGGTATGGAAAACGTCCCCACTGTGTTCCCGTCGGCTCGAGCCCCCTCTACATTGCCGTATTACCTTTACAAATAATATATATACATACTATGTCCCAGCACCCCCCCAAAAAATAAACAATTTTTATATTTTTATGTTTAATTTTTTATTTTTTACATTTTCCTAACTAAAATTTTACAAGGATTCCAAAAATGTATTCTTTTTCCTGTAGCTTTTGTAGTTTTCGAGATTTTTTTTTTTTTTTTTTTGTTTTTTTTTTTTTTTATTTTACAGTTTCGGTAAAATTTTTGCCAGGATTCCAGCAATGTATTCTTCTTCCCGGTAGCTGTTGTAGTTTTTGAGATATAGATTGTGGCTCTTCTATAAGTTGTATTATATATATATATATATATATATATATATATATATATATATATATATATATATATATATATATATATATATATATATATATATATATATATATATATATATATATATATATATATATATATATATATATATATATATATATATATATATATATATATAAAAATTAAAATGTAATTATTAATAAATAAGTTATGTTAAAAAAAGCCACTAAATTTAAACCTTATTCACTTTTGATTTAAGATCTAAATACATTAATTTTTCTCCCTTACTAGAAGCAGAAAAATAACTTTGGTTTAAAGGCATAATGCTAAAAAAAAAAAATTAGGCCGTATTTAGTCATGCGATAAGGCCTATTATTGAATAAAATTGTTTTCCCAATCTATAAGCAATCTGTCATTCTCATTTGCATTGCATTTTTGGCCATATTTACTAATAGAATAAGGGCTAGTTTTCATTTAGAAGCGGATTTTTTTCTGAATTTCTTGCATTTAAAGCCAGCATATAAAATTTACTAATATAAAATATTTATAATATTTAATATTATGTTATTTTCATCCCACCAAAGTATACATGCTGTAATTATTTTTTTACTTAACGTACGTACGCATTCATTGCATGCTTTGCATTCATGGAGAAAACGCCACTGATATATATATATATATATATATATATATATATATATATATATATATATGTATATATATATATATATATATATATATATATATATATATATATATATATATATATATATATATATATATATATATATATATATATATATATATATATATATATATATATATTGCTGGATTGACAAAATTTTATTCTTTTTCATTCCTCATATTTTTAAAATCAACTTAATTAAAACTCTTTTTGACAGGGGATATAAAATTTCGTCATCTTATGTTAATTTTACAAAAGAACTTGATTTTTTGAAAACATTATTAACAGCTCCCAAGGATATTTTGTATATGAGGTTCCCTTTTCTGGGGAGAATGAGTTACGAAATTCTTCGTAAAATTGACGTAGTTTTAAAAACAAACTTTCCACAGTTTAAATTTAGATTTAGATTTTTGAGTGAAAACAAAATTGGGAAATATTTTAAATCAAAGATAAACTCCCATTACCTTTATGCTCATCAGTAATATATCATTACAAATGCGGTGACTGCGATGCCACCTACATAGGAAAGACAATACGAAGCCTTTCCACGCGTATTGCTGAGCATAAAGGTATTTCATTTAGAACTCTAGACCATTTACATCATCCTCCCTATTCAGCTCTAAATGCTCATTCTCTTCAAGAAGGCCACCATATACAAAATACCAATTTTGGAATATTGTCCCAAACTGAGGAACCCGATCTTCAGTTGTTAGAATCCTTGTATATTTGGCATCTCAAACCGACCTTAAATGAAAATCTAAATTTTAACAGCCTTTTAATATTGAAGTGAAATTTTGTTTAAATCAAGAACTCTTTACTACATAATATTGAAATCATTAACTTATCTATATGATTTATCTATTTTAACTTTATATTATTTTAATTATTATTAATTTTATATAATATTTTTGGGGTCATGTTAATTTTTTCTTACGTTCTTTGGTGAAGTTTTGTTAATAATGAAAAAGTAAAATTTACCCTATGAAAGAGAACATACATAAGTTATTCAATATTTACAGTATTGGTGAAGCTCGATAAATTTTTAATTCTTTTCTTTTTAATTTTAATTATATTTTAAGTTTTTTTTAAACAATTTTATTTAATTATTAACTGTATTGGTGCTAAAAAATTGTTCAAGATTGTTCTTCAATATTTTAATTATTGTTATTTATGTTTCTTATGGTATTTAATTACATTACATTAAAACAAAGAGGAATTAAATATTTGTCAATCAGTGTGTGTTAAATTTAATAACTACTTGCGGGAGGTAACATAAATCATTATTTTTAATTTGAAATTTGATTACCTTAGGTTAGGTTACGTAATGTAACGTTCGCTGTATTAAGTCAATAGATTTGGTTAGGTTAGGTTAGGTTAGGTTAGGTTAGGTTAGGTTAGGTTAGGTTAGGTTAGGTTAGGTTAGGTTAGGTTAGGTGATGTTAGGTTAGGTTAGGTTAGGTTGGGTTAGGAGATGAGGTTAGGTTAGGTTAGGTTAGGTTAGGTTAGGTTAGGTTAGGTTAGGTTAGGTTAGGTTAGGTTAGGTTAGGTTAGGTTAGGTTAGGTTATTAGGTTAGGTGAGGTTACATAGGTTAGATTATGGGATAGATTAAGTTATATTGCATTAGATTAAGAAAGTTCAATTTTGTTAAAAATAAAATTTAATCTATTTCACAGGTTAATTTGTGATAATTAATCCAATATGCATTGGTGATCAAAACATGACGGTGGAAAGTACGTGGAGTGTTTTTAAATATAAAACTAAAAAACAAAAAGGAATAAACATAAAGATGATTGATTCATATATTTGCGAGTATGCGTGGAGTAAAAGAAATGAAGGAAAAATCTATTTGAAATAATATTAAAGGATATTGCAGAATTTTAAACATACATACAACGTGTATATATATATATATATATATATCATATATATATATATATATATATATATATATATATATATATATATATATATATATATATATATATATATATATATATATATATATCTTATATGGACATTTATAAGCTGTTGACTCCGTTAATATTAGGTTAGGTTAATTTAGGTTAAGTTTGGTTAGGTTAGGTTAAGTTAGGTTAGGTAAGGTTAGGTTAGGTTAGATTAGGTTAGGTTACCCAAAAATTTAATGTATTTACCCCAAAATTATTAAAATAACGATACATTAATTATTGATTTTCGCTCCTGGAGTCAACAGCTTATAAATAGCCTATATATATATATATATATATATATATATATATATATAGAATATATATATATATATATATATATATATATATATATATATATATATATATATATATATATATATATATATATATATATATATATATATATATATATATATATATATATATATATATATATATATATATATATTTATATATATATATATATATATATATATATATATATATATATATATATATATATATATATATATATATATATATATATATATATATATATATATATATATATATATATATATATATATATATATATATATATATATATATATATATATATATATATATATATTATAAAAAGAAATGTAATGTTGACATTATAAAACTTCAACTTCCATTAAATAGTAAGTAATTTTTTTACCAAACATTTTAAAAATTTAAACTAAGTTGTAAAAATTTAACCTAAAATTTTATGAGTTAGAGAAAAACATAAGGATTTATTAACATGAGCCTATTTTTGTTTAAAAATTTATCATTATATTGTAAGCCTTGAAAATGGGAAGAAGTATTCTTACCCGAAACTAGTCGGCTAATAAATTATCTAAAATGTTCAAATTCGTTTATCCATGAAATTAGGAAAACAAATATAACGCTTTTGAAAAATTTAAAATTGTTAAAAATGTTGGAAAATCTGTGTGATAATGATCATTTTTTGAGAAGAACGAAGGAGCTCTAGTGCTTCGAGGGAAAGTCCAAGTTGCCAAATGTCGATTTTTTTTTTAACTAAAAAATATCCCATGGGTAAACCACAAAGATGGACAGAGTCAGAGTTTCTCGGCCTACCGGGGGAAGACGGGAGGGACGAAGTCCCCCCTCTGTCCCTTCGTCGGCTCGAACCCCCTAAAAAGGAAATAAAAAGAAAAATTAACATTTTCTCCAGAACTTAATAAAAAAACAATATTTGGTAACTCTTGCTCTCGTATTACTGCAGAAATGGAAGGTTGATGAGAGCGTACGCTGCCAGACCTAAGATTATACTAATATTTAAGGTGTTATTATTAATTATAATAAAATAATTTTTTTTTTAGGTTTCATCGATGAAATTGCTTGTTGAAATAAAAAATGTTATTTATTTTCCTGTAGCTGTTATAGTTTTTTTAGTTACATGCATGATGCTTTCGGGATGCTTATCATATATATTATTATTATCATATTATTATTATTATTACATATTATTATTATTAGATATTAATATTATTATTATATATATGTTTTATAGAAATATTATTATTATTATTATTATTATTATTATTATTATTATTATTATTATTATTATTATTATTATTATTATTATTATTATTATTATTATTATTATTCATTATATTATTATTATCGTTTTCGATAATCGGGCTCGCGTTTTTGCCTCCAATTCTAAAGTACAAGCTCGTACGAATGCTTTATATCCATCCTTAGATTTATGGCGCTAGGAAAAATAATAAGTAAATAATTTTTTTATTAATTTATTAGTTACAAAAAATCGCAAAATACAATTACATACATATATATATGTGGCTCTATCTAGATGTATATATATATATATATATATATATATGTTATAATTGGTTTAAAACTACAACTTTTGGTTTAAAACTACAACTCATATCTCAAAAACTACAATAGATACAGGGAAAAGGAATACATTGATGGAATCCTGGTAAAAATTAGTTAGGAAAATGTAAAAAAAAAAATAAAATAATATAAAAAATCATATCTCAAAAACTACAAAACTACAGCAAAAGGGAATACATTTTTGGAATCCTTGTAAAATTTTAGTTAGAAAATGTAAAAAAAAAATAAAAATATATAAATAAATAAATATTGGCTTTTTTTTTGGAACAGTGGACATAGTGGTGCGGTGCGGGGCGACGCAGAGTATATATATAAATATATATATATATATATATATATATATATATATATATATATATATATATATATATATATATATATATATATTATTTGTAAAGGTATTACACGGCAATGTAGGGAGCTCGAGCCGACGGGGAACACAGGGGGGGACGTTTTCCATACCCCGTAGGGGAGGGGCGGAGGAACCCCCGCGACACCCAAATACCAAAGAGCGGGGGTTCCGGAGACCCTCCCCGGAGGGGGGAAATTAGTCCTACCCCGTAGTTCCCGGAAGGCCGAGACCCCGACTCCGCCATCGGTGCGGTATACCCTTGGGGTATTCTTTAGTTAAAAAAAAAAATTTAATAGAAAGTCTATTTATTTTAACGAGTAACCAATAAAGGTTTTAAATAGGCTCTCTAATCATATTTACTATAATTATTAACAATAATTTTTTTTTATTTTATTTTTTTTACATTTTCCTATGTAAAATTTTACCAGGATTCCAAAAATGTATTCCTTTTCGCTGTAGATATTGTAGTTTTTGAGATATAATTTTTTTATTTTTTTTTATTTATTTTTTTTTTATATTTTCCGCACTAAAATGTTACCAGGATTCCAACAATGTATTCCTTTTCCCTGTATCTATTGTAGTTTTTGAGATATGAGTTGTAGTTTTAAACCAATCACCATATATATATATATATATATATATATATATATATATATATATATATATATATATATATATATATATATATATATATATATATATATATATATATATATATATATATATATATATATATATATATATATATATATATATATATATATATATATATATATATATATATATATATATATATATATATATATATATATAACGGATCCAAATCTTTTCTAAAAACAAATCAATCGTTTTGGCAATGGTTTTACCATCCGTCCCTTTAAGAACTTCAAACACCAGGAATTTTTCTCGAACAGTAATTTTTTCAAAATCGAAAATCCTTAATCTTATATTGTTCTTTGCCTGACAAATCCGCAGTTTCATCGGTCAATATGTAGACACCAAATTTTTTTGCATCCACCACAATCTAGCGGAGAATACTCAAGCATTTTTTTAGCACAAATGCAAAAACGAAAACGGCTTTACACTGTGAAGCCTATAGCCTATAGTTACGTAATATAATAATAATTTGATTTGACTGTTTTCCAGTTACGAAATATTATATATTTTATACAAATAAATACTAAAACGTTATAAATAATTATATAATACTAATAAGCATTACCTTGAAATTCTTATTTTGAAGGTAAAACAAATAATAAAAAATACACGCACCAGCACTGCAGATTCATTGAACGAACGATGTTTAGTGCTTGAAAGATGGTCTGATGCCTGCGTTTAAATTTTCGATTTTTGTTTTTAATTGTTTCAGTTTTTTTCATAATATTTCATACTTTATTAAGTTTAAATTGCAGCTAAAGTAAGGAACTTTAATTGACTTATTTTTGTAAGAGGACTAAAATTTACATTGTTTTTCACTGATTTTAATAATAATTTCTGTATTAATTTATTATATTTCCGAAGTCCGAAGTTTGAACGAAATTTTAAAGTTCCGAGGCTTTAATACGAGAAACAAACTGATCAAATAGGGTTGCTGCGACAAACATAGAGATGAGTAGTGTATGTTATCTTACTATACATTTTTTGCGTAATTTGATTGGCTAAGAGATGTGAACATTATATAATAATAGTGATAATGTGCTCGCAATTGATCCGACAAATTTAAAGATTACCTGGGCATTCATTTTAATTGATCCGCTTTTTCAAGCGCATATATATATATATATATATATATATATATATATATATATATATATATATATATATATATATATATATATATATATATATATATATATATATATATATATATATATATATATTATTTATATATATATATATATATATATATATATATATATATATATATATATATAATAAAAATGAAAAAAAAATGAAATTTGAAAAAATGATTGATTTATTTTTTATCTCATCTGGTCAGTCATCTCCGCATCAATAGATGACTGGACGCTTCGCCACTGATATATATATATATATATATATATATATATATATAAAAAGAGCGCTATATCATATTATTACATATTATTATTATTATTATTATTACATATATATTATTATTTATTATTATATATATATTATTAGTATTTTGACATATATTATTATTATATATTTATATATATATATATTATTATTACATATTATCATTATTATTATTATTTTGTTATATATATATATATTATGCTGTTATTAATGTTATTATTATTCATGTTATGTTATACTATTGCTATGCTATGTTTATCATTACATATATTACATATAAATATATAAATATATTACCTCTCTATAGTTAAATTATATATATGATATATATATTATTATTATTATTATTAGCATATATATATATATATATATTATTATTATTATTATTATTATTATTATATATATTATTATTATATATTATAACATATTATATATATATATTATTATACATTATTACATATAAACATTATATTATATACTTATATATATATATATATATATATATATATATATATATATATATATATATATATATATATATATATATATATACTTATGGGCCCATTCTGGTATTTATTTGTTATAGTTATATATATATATATATATATATATATATATATATATATATATATATATATATATATATATATATATATATATATATATATATATATATATATATATATACAGAGGTGAGCACGATCCGTTACTCCGTTACTCCGTTACTAACGGAACTAGTTTTTTGAGTAACGGAGTAACGAACTCGTTACTTTTTCTTTCATGTAACGCACCGAATAAGTTCCGTTATTTTTTCCTCCGTTACTTTTTAGTCCGTTACATTTTGTACGACTCTCTTTGAATGTTGATAGTCAATTGACCACGCCTGTCAAGCTAAAAACATTTATAATGCATATATATATATATATATATATATATATATATATATATATATATATATATATAAATATATATATATATATATATATATATATATATATATATATATATATATATATATATATATATATATATATATATATATATATATATATATATATATATATATAAGGAATAAGGGGAATCTGCATAGAATAATTGAATAGGGATGGTGCTTTCGAAAATGATGAAATGAATGTGATTAGAGTGTGCTAGACTTCGAAAATATGTATAACATTGGCAGTAAGGAGTAATGAAGAGGTGATAGTGAATGTGTGTGGGTTTGACTGTTGCAAGAAGGAATAGGTATTTTGGGGATGAGGTCATTAGAAAGGAGGAGGTAATGGGTAGAGCAAGAAAGTTGAAGAATGGTAAATCTGCAGGAATAGATGAAATTACCGGTGAAATGATCAAGAACGACGGAGGCGAGATGGTGATTGATTGGATTTGGAAGTTGTGTAACAAAGCATTTATAGAGGGTATAGTTCCGAGGGATTGGAGGAGAGCAGTAATAGTACCCTTATATAAGGGTAAGGGAGATAAGGATAACTGTAGGAATTACAGGGGAATTAGTTTATTAAGTGTAGTAGGGAAGATATATACTGGTATTTTGGTCGAAGAATGCGTCGAGTGACTGAAGGACTGATTGTGAAGAACAAGGTGCGCTTAGAAGTGGTAGAGGATGGGTGGATCAAATCTTTACATTGAAACAAATGATTGAGAAAATAAGGGAGATGAAGAATAAGGACAGGATCCAATATTTGCGCCTGAGCCTGTCTCCCCCTCCATAGTGCAAATGATTATAGGCCTGAGCTTTCAGCCGATCATATAAACACCAAACTGTAACTTTATTTGCCCCTCTAAAAACGCAGCTTTAGAGTGTTTTCATTGCCTATGGTCAGCTCTTTTCATTACTAAAACCCATGCTTTGGATTATTTACTATCACTTCAAGATTTTTTAAAATAACTTCAAATATGATGATGGGTCCAAACACAAACAGATTTTACTTGTGCTTCAGCATTGTCCACCCTCAAAACCCACTTTTTGGTTTTTAAAATAAAAAATTGCAATAATTTTTTTCTGCTATTGCAAGAAGTGGGTGGAAATTTTTCAGAGCATATGTAGTGAGAAAAAACACATTTTTGCTTAGATAGTTTCCTTTATATACAGTGTTTTGATTTGTTCCACTGGAATTAATTTTCCAAAGTAATGCTGTTTAAATTGTAAAAAATTTTTTTGACAATACAAAATGTTATCTAAGTAAAAAGACAACTTGTTCTTGCTTATAGTCTGAATTTGATTTGACCGGATGGGTAAAAAAAAAATATCAATATTTCACTTTTCCAAAAATTCAAATTTTAGAAAAGTGAATATTGAGATTTTTTTTTCTACTCATCCGACCAACATCAAATTTTCAGGGCTTGTATAGTCGGCCAAGATACATCTTTTTTACGTAGATAATTTTTTTGTATAGTCGAAAGAAAATTTTAAAAATTTCCAAAATTTTTTTTTGAAAATTGTTCCAAGAAAAAATCTAAAACTAAAAAAAAAAAAAATCTAATGTACAAAGAAATTATCTATGTAAAAAATGTGCAACTCAAAAATTATCGCAATTTTTCATTTCAAAAACCAAAAAAAAGTAGGTTTTGAAATTAGACATTGCTGAGCACAAAATTCAAAAAATCAAAAAAGTACGACGTGACTTTTTTAGGTAATGGACCCATCTATGCATATTTTAAGTTTGAAGTCATTTCGAAAAAAAATTCTGGAAGTTGAAAGTAAAAATGTCATAAACATGAGTTTTGAAAAATTGAAAATTCCGAAAAAACTACTATAGACACAGAAAAACAGCCTAAAACGACGTTTTAGAGGGCAAAAAGGGCTACAGTTTGGTGTTTATAGGGTCAAAATCGGCTGAAAATTCCGAATTTTATGTCCATTTTTAGGGGGGGGGGAAATTGGGCTCAGCCCGAACCAAATATTGAATCTTCCCAATAAATTGTATTTAAGTTTGAAGCTCTATGGCAGGGGTTATTGATATATGGTGTTGGTGGTAAGCTTCTGAATGGAATCAAAAGTATGTATGACGATAGTGAAGCGTGTGTAAGAATAGATGGAGTTGAAAGTGATTGTTTTAATATTAATAGCGAAGTGAGGCAAGGATGTGCTATGTTTTCTTAGTTATTCAGTTTATATATGGATGAGGATTATGAAAGAATAACAGGTGCTGGTTGTAGATGTGTTAGAATGATGGAGAATGGAAGAGAGTGGAGGGTGCCCTACCTATTATATGCGGATGATTTGGTTTTGTGTGGCGAATCTGAAGAGAGTTAGAGAGGATTGGTAGAGAGATTTGGCAGGGTGTGTAAAAGGAGATGTTTGAAGGTAGACGTAGATAAGAGTAAGGTTATAGTTGTGAGTGAGGACAGTCCTCGGTGTGAAGTTATGTTAGATGGTGAGCAGCTGGAACAAGTGTCTGAGTTTAAATATTTAGGATATATGTTGGATGAAAAGGGAACGGATGATGCAGAGTGTAGTAGGAAAGTTGTGAATGGCAAGAAGGTGGCTGGTGCAATTAAATCGTTGGTGGATGTAAAGGGACTAAGTCTTGAGTGCGCTGGCTCTTACATTAGGGTATGTTTTTTAATAATAATGATAATGTTGAAAATTTAATATACACAAACCAATAAATTACCTAAGATACCATAATTAATGTCATAGTCAAAAGCTAAAAGTAACGGAGTAACGGAGTAACGGCGCTTCGTTACTTTTCCTTTTAAAGAAACGGAATAACGATAACGGAACTACTTTTCCGGAGTTGTTTATAAGACTTGGGGCCTCTTTTATCCTGGCCACTCTGTATATATATATATATATATATATATATATATATATATATATATATATATATATATATATATATATATATATATATATATATATATATATATATATATATATATATATATATAATATATATATTTATTATTATTATTATTATTATTATTATTATTATTATTATTATTATTATTATTATTATTATTATTATTATTATTATTATTATTATTATTATTATTATATATATATTATATACATATATCTTATTCTTATTTTTATTATATATTAAATATATTATTATTATTTTTATTATTATATATATAAATATTTATTAGATATATATATATATATATATATATTATTATATATTTATATATATATACATATACATATTATATTAATATATAAATAAATATAAATATATAAATTACATATCTTATACATAAATTATTATATATATATTATTTTATATATCTCAGCACACTGAGGTAGACGGATATACCAAGTTATACAGAAGCTAAACGGTCACAACATATATATATATATATATATATATATATAGAGTATATATATATATAT
Source organism: Trachelipus rathkii (assembly GCA_015478945.1). Taxonomy (NCBI): domain Eukaryota; kingdom Metazoa; phylum Arthropoda; class Malacostraca; order Isopoda; family Trachelipodidae; genus Trachelipus; species Trachelipus rathkii. The sequence goes on from JABUQX010033538.1 coordinate 17,094, forward strand.
GTTATATATATATATATATATATTATATATATATATATATATATATATATATATATATATATATATATATTATATATATATATATATATATATATATATATATATATATATATATATATATATATATATATATATATATATATATATATATATATATATATATATATATATATATATATATATATATATATATATATAAGTAAGTAAGTAAGAAAATATATATGTTTTTAAAAAAAAAAAAACTGTTATGTAATTAAATTTTTGTCAGAAAGTATGAATTCACCGCCGAAATTGAATTATATATAAAGGAGGATTTCTTCGTATTATATTGATTGGAGCTGAGGACTTCTTTTTCCAATTTTCTCTTCTCTTAAAGGATATGAAATTTAATGGCGCATTTTGTTCATTATGAAGATTTTCTTCGTACATTCGGCGGAGTCGGCTCGTATAGGTCAAGAAGGAATGGATCAAGCACCAAAATAGCGTCCGGTAGCTCAGCGGTAGAGCACTCGCCCAACTAAGCGAGAGACCCAGGTTCGTCACTGGTCGGGCGTGTGAGTGTGAACTGTTCTTTCTTGACTCCGTCCTGCTTAGGGCTCTGCCGGTGAGCGGTGGTGTTAACTGTAAAATATATATATACGTATATATCTATATATAGTGTATATGAGGAGACTAAATATTTTTATATATATATATATATATATATATATATATATATATATATATATATATATATATATATATATATATAAACAATTATTATTATTATCATACATTATGTTGCAAGTTTTTATTATTTCTAAGTAAAATTTAATTAATCTTTATATATATATATATAGAGGTATATATATATATATATATATATATATATATATATAAATATATATATATATATATAAATAGCTTATATATATATATATATATATATATATATATATATATATATATATATATATATATATATATATATAAAAAAAAAAAGATATAAAATAAAAAAATTTGTATGGATAATTAAATGATTAATATTTTAAAAAAAATATTTTATTAAAACAATAAAATATCAAATACAATATGATATGCAATGATGGAAAATTCACAATATAGAGCAGTTGCAAAATTGATATTTTTAAAAAAGTAATATCCTTGGGTTCAACTCAAATTTATCAACTACTGTTTGAATAAAATAATCATAATTGTCAAACACAAATTTTCTGTGTACACTCATCATAGCCAGTCCTTTTAACCTGTCGTCTTCCATAGTACTTCGCAGCCAAATCTTGATCCTTCGCAGAGTACTGAAAGAGTGTTTTACTGTACTGGTGGTGCATGGCTGAGAGAGTAGTACTATCAAAGTCTTTTTCGTCAACGGAAAGAAAGGTTCAGTCTTCTTTAAGACTTGGGAGACAATAAGATTTTTTAGTTCTTCACTACTCAGTTTCTTGTCCTTTCAAATTTTGTATCAAAGTTCTAGCTCTTCTTCTATGCCTTCTAAGTGGTAAAAATTATAAAATGAAGCTGTCTTTTCCTTTAACTCATCGATTGTTATGAGTAGCATGTGGAAAGGATGTAGATATGTCAATACATAAGCAGGTATATTTTCAGTAGAAAACCGTAATTTCAAAGAAGAGGTTATAGAATCTAGATACGGAGTTATTAAGGATCTTCTCCAGAACTCCGTGGGATTTGTTGCTGGATAGTTGATGCGGTGCTGCTGCCACCAAAAATCCGTGGTATATTTAGATCAAGTCCCAGTTGCTCGGCAATTTGATTAGCTTTTTTTAACACTTCATCGGTGTTTTTTTCTTCATCTTTCCGATGGCTCCTAACCATTTCCACAATATGTTGAGTGTGCTGCGAGGTTTTGACGATATCCAAGGCCTTTGTTAAACTGGCCTCTACTGACGAGTACCGGCGATCAATATCATAGCCATGATGAATGACGACTTAAATACCGCTGAAAGCAACTGAAAAGCGCTTTTTTTGTGGCGGTATTTCCTTCAATGGAAAGGATTTCTAATACTTGCATCATTCGTACAAAGTGCTCCTTAAACAATCTGATGCACTTGTGTTGTTCACACCATCTGGTCTGACATAGGCTTGGGATGTTTGGCATTAATTTTCGTATCGAGACCGACTCGCGAAAAAACGTAATAATGTCCTTTATAGTTCCCACAGTATTGCGGATTTCTGGTATTGTGTTCAAATCATTTACTACTAGATTTAGTTTGTGTGAAGAGCAATGAAAGAGCAATGCTTTTTTATACTTTTTCCGCAATATTGCTTGGACCTAGGGTTGGAAAAAAACCATGGTTTTTTAGAAAAAAACAAGAACCATTGATTTATTTAAAAAAAACAAACAAATAAACTAATGTTTTTTTTTGGGGGGGTGGGTTATGCTATTTTGATGGTTTTAATGCAGTTTTTAATGGTTTTAATATATTTTAAAGGCAAAAATCACTACTGGAAAATGTTATACACATGTGCTAACACATATTTTAAAATTCCTTAATAAATTTCTTCATTAAATTTTCTTGATAACTGTAAACTGGTATAAAATTTTTATTATTTTTTGAGTTTTACATAAACTCATAAAGTAAAAAAAATAAGAGGGTATATTATAATATATAAACTTTATCTAGAAAAAGGTTATACTTTTATTATTTTTACCAAAAAAAAAAAAAAAGAACGCATAAAGAAAAGTTTATTCAAATTAACCTATAATGATATACAAATGAATTCTTATTTACCTTTATATTTAAATACTAGATATATATATATATATATATATATATATATATATATATATATATATATATATATAAAAAGTCGATAATAAGAGGTAAATATATAAGAAATATATACATATATATATATATATGAGAGAGGAGAGGAGAGAGATATATATATATATATATATATATATATATATATATATATATATATATATATATATATATATATATAGAGAGAGAGAGAGAGAGAGAGAGAGAGAGAGAGAGAGAGAGAGAGAGAGAGAGAGAGAGAGAGAGAGAGAGAGAGAGAGATTCATCATTAAAAGTCGAAACTGAAATTATCATTAAGAATTTTATACAAAAAAAACTAATTTCCCTGCTTTAGCTGTTTCCAACCTATTTCTAATGTTGCTGTGCACAAGTCCGAAAGTTGAAAATACCCTTTCAACATTATCATTTGATGAAGTTGCTGACAATATGCTTAATATTTTATATATAACCTTCTCATCTAATTTTTCTTTGAGAGATCTGTACCAAGATGAAGAAGTCACTGCTGACAACAGAGACTCATCAAATAGGTAACTTTTATGAAATGGAGGAGAATTTGCTATTAAATTTATACAAATGGGCATCAATTCAGGATACTCATTTTCCATAAATTCCATTGCTTTTGAATACTCATCCTCTGGAAGTACTGTGGTCTGATATCTTGGGTTAAAAATATATGCCAATAAGTGAGCTTCTGTTACTGCCTGATGATACCTCCTTTTTACTTTTGCTAAATCTTGTCTGCTGAGTGGTGGATTAAGCTGTTCTAGCTCCATGTTCATATTTTTCCAAATATAAACAGCATCACTTAGTTTACAGTCATTGCCTTCTAGCTTGGTTAATGCTGTGGCCACACACTCCACACATGAGTTTTATTATAAACTTTTGAAATGTGGCATCGATGGGTAGAAAATGAATTCCCAAGAGCTCGAAACAAGAATCATGTTTTAAACATGTTAAATTTACAAATATATATATATATATTCATTCTCACAATCATATACACATCAGCATATATATATATATATATATATATATGTTATATAGCAGTAGTATATATATATATATTTATATATATATATATATATATATATATATATATATATATATATATATATATATATATATATATATATATACATATATATATATATATATATATATATATATATATATATATATATATATATATATATATATATATATATATATATATTTTTATATATATATATATATATATATATATATATATATATATATATATATATATATATATATTATAATCATTCTCACAATAATATAAAATCAGCAAAAAATTTTTATTGCCTTTCAGTTACTCTTCGATTGAAAAATTGAGAAAACCATATCAACATGCTAAAGAAAACCATTAATAAATATATTTTTTAAATATTTTATGCATGGTTTTTTATGGTTTAAACAATTGTTTTTTTATGTGGTTTAAGACCAATGAAACCAGAATGCTTTTTCATACTTTTTCCTCAATATTGCTTGGACACCTCCTTCTTTGCCAGACATCGTAGAACAGCCATCGAAACCCAAGCCACATATTTCTCGGGATCCAGTTTTTCGGTCGTCACAAAATCATCTATGACTTTCGCAATGGTTTTTGCGTCAAGCTCTTTCAGTTCTACAAAACCAATAAATTCCTTTTTGACTTCATCGGACCTTTGTCGAAATAGCGCAACCCTTTGATAACTGTTCCTTTCAGAAATATCAGGAGTTTCATCTGCTAGCAAGCTATACGCGCAATCTTCCTTTATCTTATTAACGATGCTTTCCTTTATAGTAGTACCACATAGAGAAATGATCTCATTCTGAATCTGAACTGATTGGTATTGTGGCATTTTTCTTCCCTTTTGAAAACTGTTTTTCAATGACTGATCTCTGGCATTTATTCGTAAGCGGCACAAATCTTGAAACACTCCCTCATCATGAGGCTTACCCCGAAGCGGTAAATCACTCGTACCAGAAAATGTCACACATGAAATTATTGGGATAATATTTTTTTTATTTTCTTCTATGATTTTCTTAGAATGCTGGTTAATTTGGATGTCTACCAGCACGTCCTGTAGGAACAATCTGCTTCAACAGCAGTTTTATGCCACTCTGTGTTTGTATGTCCTTACAAACCACATGAACATCTTTATATTTAGTGAAAGGTCTTATTATTAAAGAGTTTGTAGACCCGGTCCTGACCGAACTTTAATCTGGTGGAAATAAAATACAAAACTTGCAAAATGCTCCTTTTAGGCGCATGGAATATGTTAACCAAGGTGAATACGTCTCCAACCATTCATAATTGAATTTCCTTTTTAAGTGGAGCATCTTCTAAAAAATTATAGGTCTTAGGTGGAATCCAACATCTCTATCCGTAACTATTTTTTTTCTCAGTCAAAATCATAGATGAATGTCCAACGTATCTACCAATGTCATTTTCGTGACTGTCATCTACTGAAACGCTTGCTCCGAAATCTGGACCCATATCTTGACTCGTCGAGGTGCTGGGCCTGGGTGTGGGTTCTTCATCATGCAAAATATGCGAAGTAGGAGGGATTGCCTCTTGTGTAGTCTTAGTTGACTTATTGGTATCTTCTTCGTTTTCACCG
>JABUQX010033538.1:25000-45278 GCA_015478945.1 Trachelipus rathkii
AGACCAATAGTTGGGCAGAAAGGCACAGCCAATATTTTATGAGCAGCATGACTTTTATAATACGCTAGATAGCCCATTAGATCATAAACGGTTATCTAAAGTATCCTACCCTAGAAGGGCATGGACGACTCATGCCCTATTTTTTATAGTGTTTTAATTTTTTATAATATTTTTTTGAGAGTACAATAGATGCTAAGATAGGCATCTATTGTATATTTACCCTAGGAGGGCATAGACGACTCATGGCCGATTTTTTATAGTTTTTAATTTTTTATAATATTTTTTTTTTTAGAATACAATAGATGCTACTAAGATAGGCATCTACTGTATATTTACCCTTGGAGGGCGGAGTTGTATGCTTTAAAATTCATCATTCGTAAAACTTAGGATTAAGGAGATTAAACAAGAATGATCATCAGTAGAAGCAAACGGTTGGAATTCATGAACTGGCTTCATTATCTATCAGGCATAAAATATGTCAAACCTCACTTGTATTAACTGGCTTTGGTATTTATTTTTTGATTTTCTTTTGGATTCCTAATTTCACTATTAAGCTTGACTTTTTTATTCATGGGAAGAATCTGATCGTAAAGAATTGTTAGTTCTACAGAGCCACTCACACTATGTTCAACTACTAGTGGGAAACTTTTTTGAATGAACGAAATGCCGCTTTAGTAAAAATTTAATTAACTGTTGATCATTCCTCACAATACTTCCAGCCGAAATTTGGAAATTATAGTTAATATTATAATACAATGATTTTACAATTAAATTAAATTAATTATAAGTAAAGTAAAAATTATCAGAAATATTACGAATAATATTTTCTTTTTCAAATACTTCCAATGTTCATTTTTTTGTTACAGTAGTTGACGCAGCTTAAGTTGGTTAACCTTCACGATAATATTATGAATTTCTCATCCTGTCGAAATAACTAAGCAGCACTTTCTTTTTCCAAACAATTAAAGTCAGACATAGCATAAGCTCCAAAACAATGTCATCTCCTTTAGACAAGAGATGCTTTTGCTCGACACCATCACGCTTTGTGTACCAATTTCCCTGACCTGAGTTAGACTGTAAACCGTCGAGATGACATCAAAATATGTTCATTATAGAAAGATCATTGAACATTTAAATACGTCAAAAAATCCATTCAATTATTATGAATATTTGTAAACTTTTATACAATATTGTAGGGATCGTGTGAAGTTCCAGAAACTTAAAATTGCTGAGGCTTTCTACATCAAAACCACGCAGACCAGACATTAACAATAAAATTTTTATGTATTTTAATCATGTCAACTCCATATCATTTTGGATTATACTTATTATATATCAAGTTTGTATATATACTCATTTCGCTTACTAAGAATATATCTTTCTGAAGATGTTCCAGTATAAGAAGACGAAACGCGTCTTTAATATTCTATGTATAATATTGTGCCCCTTCCTTCTTCTCTCTGTATGATTATTTTCAAGATTATTAAGGAAATTAATTATTTGTACATAAATAAATATTTAAACTTTTGGAAATAAATCAAAAACTTAATAATAATAATAATTAATAATAATAATAATTAATAATAATAATAATAATTACATCGAATCATTATTATAATTTATATTAATAATAATCCTATTTAATATATTATTGGTAATATATGGAGGTGAGTATATATATTATATATAATTTATAATTATAATAATAATAAATAACGTAATGAATAGATATAGTAAAAAAAATAAAATAATCAACTCAATCAGTTCTCTAAATTTTTCGAACTCCGAACTCCGTACTTTTCTGACTCTCCGACTTCCCACTTACACAGGAATTCTTCGACTTCCGTAACTCCGACTTCCGACTTTGGGGGCCCCGTACTTTTGTTCTACTTTGCACATAGTAGTTTTTATCGATACTTCGTTTCCGTGACTCCAAACTCCGGGAAACAATTGCAAAACGATACACATCCAAGACTTTTGGGGGGGGTTAAATTTTGTTCGTACTTCCATCTGATCATTGAAACCCGCCCCAGTTTTTCGTGCAGTTCATCTGTATCCCCTTTATAACTCATATTGGTTGTTTTATATTGGTTATAAAACCATAATTGGTTTTAATAATACCAATGAGATTTATTGTGTTTGATTCTAGCTTCACTACTACTATTGACCTATACCTATATATAAGGGTTTATAATTTATTATTTATATTATATGTATATTATTATGTAATTATCTTTAGGGGCCCTATTATATATTTATTATATTATATATTATTGTTATTCCTACTATTATTATATATTAATATAAAATTATATTATTATATTATCCTACATAAGAATATACCTAAATAATATTATATTATTATTATATTATTTTATATTTATCCCCTATTTATAATTTATTTTCTCCGTTGCTATATTTATAACATATTTTTATTTTCTTTTTTTATATATATTTTTTGAGGGGGGGGGACTTTTTCCTTTATATATTATATACTGATAGTTATATATAGGACCTGATATAGTCTTAAATGGTAAGAAGGGAACTCATTATATAAGTATTTTTATTAATATTTATATATTATTGCTCACTGCCATAAAATTATTTATGGATCCTTCAACCCTTTATTTTTTATTTATTTATAATATTATATTATTAATAATATTGGTAATAGCTCTTTTATATCTAATTTATATTTTTCCTTATCTTTTGTAGGGTGTTTATGAATATAGTCAGTTTTGAGGTATTATGTACCTTGTTCAGCCCCTCAGACTATTTAAGTTTATATTTAGCAAGGTCTAACATGATAAGTAAATCTGAGTTCCAATATATCCGTTTTGTCAGTCAGGTTTTTAATGGAGCCAGGTCAAATTTGCAAGGCTGTGTCACAGGATATGTTTTATTTGCCTAACTTACTAAATTTAGTTACTAAGTAACTATATACCATATATAAGAAAGGTTTTGATGTTTGTTCACCATTTTAAACTTCTATATTTATAAGGCAAGTTGAAGTTTGTCCTTGGAATAGACTAGCTTATGTAGTTTTTTTTTTTCATTGGTAGCAGAGCGTAGTTCTGTTATGCTACTCTCTGAGGTCTTAGTTGTTTTGTTGTCGTTTGTGGTCAGTTTTTTGCAATGGGGAAGGAAAATGAAGTAGTGAGTAATGAGAGTCTGTCGAGAAAGGAGGGGAGAATGAGAATATGTCCAGGATTTAAGGGTGATGTGAATAGTACAAATGAGTATGAGATGTGGAAGAAAATAGTGGATTGGTGGTATAAGTTGAGAGGAAAGGAATATGACTGTCCAGGTGAGATTTTGTTGAGTTTGGGAGAGAAAGATTTTGAAGGTGTGTGTGATATTAAGTTGGATGGTTTGGGAAAGGAGGAAGGTATAAAAAAGGTACTTGATGAACTGGATAAAAGATATGGAAAGGAACAACAGAGGGATAGGAATCATAGAATATTGGAATTTTTCTACATCAAGAAAAGAGAGGATGAGAGAATATGCGAATAGGTATGAGGTGATTGGGAATAAATGTAAAATGGTTGGAAAAGTTGATTTAGGTGATGATATGAAGTGTGTTCATCTGTTGGAAGGGGAAAATGTGGACAGTCCTTAGACAAATGGTGGTTACTGTACACGTTGTGGATAAGCGCTGCATGAATGACTTTAAGAACATTTAGGATGCTTTATTAATTAATGTGAAGACATCCTCCTCAGTAGGATAGTGTTGAAGAGAAAGCAAGTAGATGTTGAGCAAATGAGTGGCAAGAAGGGTACAGATGCTTGAACTAAATGTATTTAGGTGCCGATACGAATAAAAAGATAAAGGCCGAAATGCCCAGTGTGCTGAAAGCAGTGTTATAAAAACTTTTGGAGCTGATCACCCGCGAAGTACAGAAAAAAAAAAGGAGAGATGACCAGAGGAGAAAACCTACATCGGACACCATCATCTCGACACCAGAGTATGAGAAATAGTAGAAGTAAAAGTTATGAGACGAGAAATAGCCCAGAGGTTCTGAGACAGGAAGATGGACTGACTGATGAACTGACAAGAGTGGGGGAAATAAAATTAATATTTCCTTACATTCCATTATACCAAATGAAAAGAGAAAGATGAATAAGAGGAGATATGTGCAATTGTTGATACTGGAAATAATGTGATAGGTGAAAAGTGACTATAGGCAGAGTGAAATGAGTGAACATGAAAGAAAAATGATAAAAGAATTGATGGAATAGATGAATGTGAATTATGTTTTTGGGTATAATATACCTTGTTGCATAAGAGGGAGATGTTTTTTATTATGAATGGAGGTTGTAAATGGTGATATGCTGTGGTTAATGGGGTATGAATCCGTGAAAAATTTAGATGTTAGTATAAATCTGAAGAAAAATGAGGTGACTATAGGTAAACTGGATAATATAACAGTGAGTTGTAAGATAAATATGAAAGGTCATTTACAAATAGGTTTAAGAGGTGTGAGGAAAGATGTTTGGTGGGTAAGTGATACGAAAGGTACGGCATGTTACAAAGAGGTGATAGAAGGCAAATAATTCATGTTACACTTGCAGTTTGGTCATCCTAGTAAAGGGAGGCTATAGGAATTGGTGAAAGATGCTTATGGTGATGAGATTGAAAGTGAAGAAGATAAGAGGTTGCATAGAGGAGGTGAGTGATGAATGTGATAAACGTTTGTGTGAAATATAGGAACACTCCCAGTATATCAGTGGTAGGTTTTCCACTAGCAAAGGGTTTTAATGAAATGGTTGCAATGGATCTTGGGGAAATAGAGGGTCAAAGATTTCTAGTAATGATTGATTTAGGTACAAGGTATTGTCAAGCATGTTGGATGAGAAGTAAGGAACCAAGAGAAATTGTGGAAAAAGTGTTAGAAAAATGGATCAGTATATTTGGGGCGCTTGAAAGATTTTTGAGTGATAATGGCTTGGAGTTTCAGAATGAAGAAATGAAAGGCTTGTGTGAAAGATTCAGTATGACTCAATGGGCAACTGCTGCTGAGAGCCCTTGGAGTAATGGTCAATGTGATGTGACAAAATAGCGAGTTGTTGAAGAGTAATGACTTAAAAATGAAAGATGAGGTGTTAGTAAGAGTGTGAAGCTAATTTGGTCAGTAGCAGCTAAGAATAGTTTTTGGATTGATTTTCGGGATAATAAGGATATTGAATGTATTGAAGATCAAGAAGAAATATGGTTGGGTAATTGGGATGATGAAAGAGTATTAAAAGCAAAACTGAAAGAAATCTATAATTGGGAAGCGAATGATGTTTTTAAAAGGGTCAAGGATAAGTGTCAAAGGAAGATATTGCTTAGATGGGTGGTTACTGAAAAGGTGAAAGAGGGTAAAGAAGTTATAAGGCAAGATTGGTGGCAAGGGGTTTTTGAGAAAGAGGGAGAGGATTTAACAACTGAAGCACCAAATTGTTCTGGTTAAGTGTTAAGATTATGTTTAAGCATTATAAAAAGAGAAGGATGGGAGTGTAACTCTAATGATATTAAATCACTGTATTTACAAGGGGATCTGATTGGGAGGAGAGTGTATGTGATTCCTCCAAAAGAAGCAAAAGAAGAGTATATCTGGGAGTTAAAGAAGATTGTATATGGGTTGAAAGATGCTGCAAGAGCTTGGTATGATAAAGTAGTTAACTGTGATTGTTAAACTAGGGGGTGTAAAAAGTAGACTTGAACCTGCTTTATTTATGTAGAAAAAAGATGGGCATTTAATGGGAATGTGTACATGTAGATGATTTTTGTTTTGGGGGTTCTGAGAGATTTATGGGAGACTGTGATTAAAGGCCTGAAATAGGGTTGGAAAATGTACAAGGCTTCAAATATATAAGAGTAAATATACTGTACATAAATATAAAAGTGCTGTTTGGTTGGAACAAGATAAGTGTATGGAGAGTATAAGTTTCCTGATAAGAGATTTTTATGGTGAAAGAGAAATAGAAAACAAGGAATCAACTATGAATAGATTTTTAGCAGGACAGATGAATTGGGTGAGTGAGCAAACTACACCTGCTCTTTGTTATGCTGTGAGTGAAAGAAGTAGGTATTTTAAAGGTAGCTAGGTAGAAGAAATGTGTTAAATGTGATAAAAAGAGGGAAGGGGATTAATATGGTTATTTGGTCAAGTATTTTGACATGGATGATTGAAGTGGAAGTGTATATACACTGATGCACTTTTGGTATGGAAGGTAGTGTGAGTCCTCAAGTCGGTCACATTGTTGCTCTTAAAGATACGAAAGGAAAAAGGTGTCCTATTGCTTAGATGTCAAGGTGTATGAGAAGGGTTGCTAGATCAACAATTGAGGCTGAAGCGATTGCATATATTCAGGGAATGCAAGTAGTATATATATTGAGGAATGTTGGAGTGAAGCTGTTGGGGGAAAAAGGTTAAAAGTTGAGGTGTATACGGATAGTAAGACATTGAAGAATGCTATATACTCAGTGACACAAGTGGTGAGTAAAAGTCTAAGAATAGATGTGGCATGGGTCAAATGGATATTTAGGGGAACAAAAAGATGTCGGGAACATGGAGTTCTGATTATGTTGGAAGGGTTGACGTGTGGGTTGGTATCTTTGTTGAGGATGCCGAGTGTAAGTTGTCTATGAGAGTATCACCTCTTTGTGAATGTGTATTTGTGTTGAGCCATGCAGGGTGATGGGCATTCAAGTCCCCGGTGGTAGTGGTGACTTTAATAATAAGGAACACATCACTTCTCTATATAAATAAGTTTCAAAGAGGTCAGGTGTTCTGAGGTACCTTCGGAACTACTTCTCACCACCCCAGTTACTTGCTTTGTATAAGGGCATTGTTCACCCTTGTATAGATTATGTATCCCATAACTGGGGTGGTTCAACAAACACATGATTCTCCTTGATAAAACGAAGTCTAGGGCTTTTGGCCTTGTTAACTCTTCCACTCTCACGAACTTTCAAACAAATTTCTTTCAAACTGCTGAACTGTCGCATCACCCTCCAATTACTATCGCTATTAAAATGGACGCAGCTCTTCTGAACTTTCTAGTAACCACCTCATTTGAAGAGAGCTCGTGCAACTTGTCTTTCCACACACTTCCGCTGTCCAACATTCTGACCCTAGACTTAACCACTATGCTCAATCTTTAATGTACTCCACTTGAAAAATCTGGAACACACTTCCTTCATCTATTTTTCAAACTTCCTTTCACTTCCACACTTACAAATGTCGTGTATCGATTGGGGCATGTCAGCCTTTGACTGGGACTTGGATTCTGATTCCGACCAACTAGGGGGAATTTGGTATCATTACAGTTAACACAACCACCACTAAGGTGGAATCCTATTCAAGGAAGGGTATACTCATTTTAATGTCTGAGTAAGAAGACGCTAAGATCTAACTAATATATAGCGTCGGGCGGGGTGACCAGGCCCGCCTCTTTAGGAGGGGTGATTCGGTCCACTCTAAATAAAATAAAAAATATTAAAAAAAAAAAAAAAATTTCGCCTTAAAGATCATCCTAGACTACAAAAGTTTTAATTTAGATCATCTTTAATTCTAGAAAGTTTTTATATTTTTAAAAAATGTTAGAAATTAGGGTACAAAATGACCTTCAATAGAATTTCACTTTTGAAAAATGTGATTTTTTTAACTTCGTTATTAAAATGAAAAATTGTGGAGTGGATTTTAATTATTTTTTCAGTGTATACACTCGAGTATGTTAGCTTTAAACTGGCAAGTAAAATTTTTTTGATCCAAAAGTATAATAGTGGCAAAATCCCGGGGCCGAACTTGGTCCGATTCACCCCCCGTAAAAATTGATGGATGGGTGTGAAGCGGACCACCATTGTTTTTCGTATTTTTGAAACGTTATTATTATTTGAACATTTTTTTATTAGTATAATTAATGTAAATATAAAAGTTATATATATATTAGTGAAAATTAAATAAAAAAATGAAATTTATTAAAAAAAACGAAATTTCAAACTTGTCAAAATTTTTGAGCGGAGAAGGGTGAACGGAAACCACCTTATTTTTATCTTATTTAAAAAAAATGTTTGCCTTTGTTACTTAATAACGAATTTTAATATGATAAATAATATTATATTTAAGTAAAAATTCAAATATAAAAATTGAAAATTTTAGACACAAAAAAGAGGAATTTAAACAGATGGTCGATTCACCCCTACAAGGTGGTCCTTCACCCCTCCACGGCCAGGCTGAAGGAGCTTTATTAAAACTTAATAAAACTTTTACTATTAAGAATTACATTATTATTTTTTTTGTGTGGGTTAATTACACTATCATAAATTTCCAGAGAAAAAAAAATTCCAAAAAGTGCATTAGGGGAAAGTCGGGAGAAAAAGTTATACCTAAAGTGGTCCAAGTTTCCCACCGCGCCCCCGACGCTATTTATATATATATATATATATATATATATAATATATATAAATATTTAATATAATTTTACTATATAAAAGTTAAAACAAAAATTATTTTTTAAATTTATTTAATTTAGTTTAATTTATAAAATAAAAAATATATATATATATATATATCCACCTGTAGGTAACTTCAAATGTAAGTTTTTCTGAATCTAATTCTTCCTCTTTGATTTCAATTTCAGATTTGATGTCGTCCCATTTTAATTAATAATTTTAATGGAAAAAATATTCAAACAATCCAACTTGGAAGAATGAGAAAAAAAACTGTGTAGTGAAAAAAAAATCAGAAATAAAAGTATAACAAATCTATGAGAATTTTTTTTTTAAACATTTACTAATATGTTTTCACTCCAATATATATACTATTATATGATATAGTATATATAATATATAATATATATATTATTATATATATATATATAATATATATATTAGTAATATAATATAGTAGTTATATATATATATATATAAGTACCGGTATATATAATATTATATATCCAGGGGTTTGGCAAATAAACCCCTTTTTTTGAAAAAGCCCAGTGGGCCTGGTTATTTCGGTTTTTTTCATCAAAAAAAACGAAAAAAACCCGGGTAATAGCTTTGGTTTTTTTTTCATTTTTCTTTTCTTTCTTTTCGATATAAATGAAATTTCAATATTTATTTAATTGTTGTTTTTCAATTTTACTTAAGTTATTATAAGTTTGATTAAAACAGTAATGCCAAAGACTCTGGGATCAGGAGAAAACTAGAAAATGAATGGACTGAAGTTCTGAATGTCTAAGGCCCACCAGCAAAGTAAAATGGTAAAATAAATATTAAGTGATCCATTAGCTATAAAATTGAAAGAATAAAAATGCATCAGAAAAAATCTTGTAAGAGCTTGCATATTCCTGGCAAAATCTATGAAATCAAGTGCTAATACAACGTTTGAAAGTATTGGAATCTTACAAGATTAGAAGAAAGGGATTCATCTATTTCGATGGCTCAAGACAATTCAACAATGAAAACATGGTTATTTGTATCTGACACATCAAAAAATCTCAAAAATAAATTGTCTAAATATACCATTAAAATGAAAACCTGGCACAATAAAAAAAGAAAAAAAAAAAAAAATCCTTGATAAAAAAATATCAGTTTTTTTTTATGCTAACAACGTCCCATTTTTTTATTAATTGTTGAATTGAAGTACTTTGTTGAAATGAAACAAACCTTAAGACCTGGTTACTCCTCACCATCTCGAAAAAATCTAGCAGGTCCATTTTTGGACACTACCAATACAATATAATATATTATATATTATATTAATAAATATATATATATATAATATATATAATATATATATATATATATATATATATATATATATATATATATTTCTTTCAACAACATGGAATTAAATGAGCTATAACATTTTTATTAAGTAAAAGAGTATAATTTCTAATATTTCCATTTTTGTTTTACTATTTTTTTACAATGCAATTATTTCTTAAAAAAATTGAAAAAACCCAAGTGGCAAAATAGTGTTTTTTTTTTTTTTTTAAATTATTGAAAATATAATAATATATATATTATATATATATATATTATATAATTATTAATTATATTATAAATATATATATAATTATATATATATTATAATATATATATTATTATTAAATTTTTTAAAATTTTTAAAAATTTTTAAAGTAATAAAAAAATAAATAAAAATAATTAAAAAAAATATATATATAATATAATATATATATTGTAAGAGAAAATCTCTAACTTAACATTTCTTTCTATGTTACAGAACTCTAGAACTTCAAATATTTTTATATGATATGATAAAGCAAAGTAAAATTAACATCTAGTAGAACGTAAGCTAAGATTAATCAAGTTAATGGTGAAGGAATAATGAATGAAGATATATTAATGGTTAATAATTCCAAAATGTTTTTTTTTAGTCCTTTTCTCACTGAGTCCAAATTCGCTCTTCTCCATGTTTTTCCATATGTTCTCCACTGAAGATTATTTTATTTTACGAAATCTATAAATATTTAATTGGGGTATTGAAAATTATTTCTATATTTAAATATTAAAATATTATATATATAGAAAAAAATTTTTTTATTAAGAAAATATTCTATAGTTTAGCCATTTAACAATTTTATAGGTCAATCATTGTTCCATTCCATTTACCACAATGATTCTTTTATGGCCTCTAGGAAAATCTAGGGTAGTTGAAGAGGATATTAGTTTATTGATTGAAAATTGACAAAATGAAACTAACAAAAAATTTAATGGTTTTTAATATGATAAAATTCTATTTAGTGTTTTAAATACTTTCTAGTCATACTGGATGGACTTACTGTGAGAGGCGGATTTGCTTTTGATCTGGTTCAACAGATTTATTTGATCCGGGTTTATGGACTTGCTTTGAGCCGGTTTAAGACTTACTCTAAATGAGTTTATGATCAATTTTAAGACAATGAAATTTTCTAATATGTGTGAGAAGTCATAATTGAAAATTATTTTGACAATTTAACTTTTAATAATTTAAAAGAAACAATTAGAAAAACCAGTTGGTGAAACATTATTGAACATTAAACTATCCTGGTTTATTTTTGTTTTGCAGTGTTTTTATTAAAGAAAAATAACAATCAACCATAAAGTGTTATTACTAGTAACAATTTCATAGCAAACAGAAAAACGTGCTGTGATAAATATATAATAATTACTTAATTAAACGATAATTGGGGTTATTTTATCAAAACTACTTTGTAGTATATCATATGGCTTTAGAAAGGAATATTCTATATTTAGATTTATAAAATTTTGTTTATTTTATAGTAAAATTTATTTATTATATTATTTATTCTATTATTGTTAAAGGAATTAATGGGAAATATGGAATGAATGTCAGTACTGAGTATAAAAGAGATTTTTGGGGAATCAAATTAATTCTATATTGCCTTATTACTGGTTGAATGGAGCGAATTATATAAGGGTTATAATATATATATATATATTATATTAAATAAGATTGGAAACATTTATCATATTATTTTACCTAAAAGCATATTTTTTAGCTTAATTAATTAAACATTAATTAATTTGCTAATGACTAGGGTTTTTTTGAAATTTAAAAACAAAGTAAATTATAAGTAGTTTAACCTATTTTTTATTATCATTTTCCCGTTGCTTATTGCTTCGCGGTGACTTAATTTCATTTTTTTTTATTTTTTTTTTTCTGCATAATAGCCTTGTGCTCCGATAATTCCTTGGCATGAGAATTAATCATCACCTTCAATCCCATTTCTTTTTGTTTGCGAGTGAAGTGGCTTCATTCATTAGGAATGGAGTTTCGCACTTTTGGCGCGGGCCCGCTTGTTTTGCCACTGCCTTTTCTGGCATGATTTCTTTTTCTACGTAAGTTACGCTTCACTATTCATATTACAATTATTTATTTTCTAATTTTATTAGATTATTATTTTCCACCCATTCCTTATATGTTTCGCTGGCATTGCTGGTGTTCTTGAGTCACCCCAGACTTTTGAACATTACATTGGTAGCAGAGCGTAGTTTCTTCTGAAGCTACCTTTTGCTCGCCGCACCGTTATTTTTATCCAGTATTCTCTATTGAATTATTTTTTTTATTCGTCATTCTTCTTCATTCCTTTTATTTTTTTATTTTTTAAATCATGGCAGAGACTGCACCTTCATCGTCGTCAAATACTCTGTTTAATAACACATATCTTTCTGTGACCTCAGTGTCACCACCGATATATTCCACTTGCCCCAATAGGAAGGTGCCTATAATATCAGACCACCGGCCTTTATTATATTTGACTAAGTCATCAGGAATGAATTCCCCATTTTATTCAATTCCTTATTTTAATTATACTTCTCATCAGCCTCAATTTTCGCCGAAGCCACCACCTGGGTTCGAACCACCGCAGGTCATTCAATCCCCATCGAATGATCAATGTTATACAAACGAGATGTATCATTTTTCGCCGGAGCCACCACCTGGGTTCGAACCACCGCAGGTCGTTCAATCCCCATCGAATGATCAATGTTATACAAACGAGATGTATCATGCACAAGGTCCAACTCCCACAGCTACTAACAATAACAATACTAACATACTGATGCAAGTGCTTCAACAAAATCAGCAAATACTGCAAGTACTTGCACAGCTGATAAATGCTTTTCGCCTGCTGACGACTCAGCAGGAGATTCTCCCATTCCCATCTACTAACTCTAACACTACTAATACTTGTACTAAAAATGAAGTTTACAGTAAAGAGCATAATATACCACAAAGGCCTCCTCAGTCGACATGGTCTAGAGGTGAGGTTGAGAGCCACCTAAATTGCACTTACTGTAAAAAATCTGGCCATGACATTCGCACCTGCAAAATTTCGTCCCTATGTGGTTTTTGTGAAAACGGGGACCAATCTTACAAGATCATGCCTATGTTAGACAGATACTGTCCTCCACTGCGACAAGAAATAAGGCCCACATAAATTCAAATAATTGGTCCCTCAAGGAAACATAAAGCTCCAATTCTATGACAATGAACAAATGTCTATCTGGGTCAGGAAAATCATTTTGGAATAGAATTCCCCATGGAATAGTACAAAGACAAGCACAAATTAACAAAAATGCAACTGAAAAAGATTCTTCATCATAAATGATTTTTTCTTCAAATCTATTCCATTGCAATTTCCCCTCCACCGAAAGAAAGAGGAAATATCAAAACTAAAATGATAAAGTGGTGCGAATGAATAATGCATAACACAAAAAGGGTAATAACTTAGCTTGTTATTAAATCGGAACCTCTCCAACTTTATAACAACGACAATTATCCACTTCCATCCTCTAATATTACTAAACATTCCTAATGCTACTAACCCGAACCTAGAAACTAAAAGCAGTGATACTTTAAGTAGCTTAAAAGACACTGCGATACTTAAAAAATTATATGATTCGACAGAACTTCAAACCTTCTTGGGGAAAAGTTCCAAACCGATTTTCCCCCTGAGTCTATATAATATTCAACACAAATGTGTTCAAATCTCTCTTCTCATTCCCTAATTCTTCTTCAACGAACGTTGTTTTCGTCCCATACCGAAACCTATTAAGGACCCAACTTTTAAGAATAAAATTTTTAATACAAGTTAACATTCTTAGCAATTGATTCTTCTTTGTTAACAGTGAAAAACACTAATAACAAATGATACAAAATTAATAGCGTATTTACAAATGATCCAATGTGATCCTCCAGACTCTACAAAAATCCCTACGGATTCTTCCAAATCTTACAGATGAAATGTTCAACCTCAAATCGGGTGTTCAAATTTCTTTTTCTAATTCTCTTCGACGCTTCTACCTCTTTCCCTCAAGATTTCAAAGTTAACTTCTCGATCTATGTTAGGCACAAATCTCTTCAGCCACAGCTTCTCAATTTTAAAATTAACTGTATGAACACCCTCATTTACAAATGATATCTTCCTTCTACTTCTTTCCTTCTCACGCCTAAGTAGTTCACGTCTCTCAGAGAATCCAATGTGATCTTCCACATTCTAGGATCAAACATGATCCTGTTCCTTCAAATATTATACAGATCCGTCCGGATCCTATAAAATCAGTGAATACCATTCAAACAGATTGTAAAAATCTTTATAATTCTTCTAATCTTCCTACTTATACTTATTTAAAGCCATTTCATAGAACAAAAGAAGAAAAACAATTTTCAAAGATATTAAAGAGAGAGAGAAGAAAAGAAAGGGATTGCGCTTCCCGGTTGAGTGGCGTACTGCTGAACCAAATTACTAAATATTAAAATATTAGGAATTAGGTGGGCGTGTATGTGAAGCTTACGTACACAGTCCCATCCTTTTTTTTTATCTTAAAAACAGTGGGTGATGGTTTTAAGCGCTCTAATATCCAGTTCGGTTAAAGTCATACTTTCCCCCCCCTTTGCTACAAATTCTTTTCCGTCAACGTTGTTGACTGGTTGGGGGGATTAATGTAAGAGAATCTTCTACCATACTTTTTTTTTTCTAGTTAAACAGAACTCTAGACTTCAAAATTATTTATAATGATTATGATAAAAGCAAAGTAAATATTACATCTTAGAGAACGTAAGCTGAAGATTAATTAAGTAATGGTGAAAGGAAAATGATTGAAAGATAAGTATATAATGTAATAGAATCCAATGTTTTTTTTAGTCTTTTCTAACGAGTCAAATTCGCTCTTCCATGTTTTTCCAATATGTTTCTCCACTGAAAGATTTATTTTTATTTTACGAAACGTTTATATGCTTTTATGGTAATGTTTGAAAAATTATTCTATAATTTTAAAATATTAAAATATTTATATATGAGATTAAAATTTTTATTAAGAAAAATTAATATGATTTTAACATTTTATAGGTCAATCATTGTTCCATTCCATTTACCACAACGATTCTTTTATGGCCTCTAGGAAAATCTAGGGGTAGGTGAAAGAATATAAGTTTTATTTTATTGAATGGATGAAGAGCATATTTGATAATGATTTGGTTTTATAAATGATAAATTTTTCTATTTAGTTGTTTTAATACCTTTAGGTCAACTTGGATAGGGAACTTACTGTGAGCTAGCCGGGATTTTGCTTTGATTCCTGGGTTAAGATTTTTTGAAATCCGGTTTATGGACTTGCTTGAGCCGGTTTAAGACTTACCTCTAAATGAGTTATGATCAATTAGACAACGAATTTTTCTATATGTGTGAATAGTAAAAAAAGGAAGGAATATTTTGAAATTTTACTTTTAATAATTTTAAAAGAACAATTAGAAAAAACCAGTTGGTGACATTATTGAACAATTAACTAATCCTGGTTTAAATTTTTTGCAGTGTTTAGTTTAAAGAAATAAACAATAACCATAAAGTGTTATTACTAGTAACAATTTCATAGCAAACAGAACTAAGGTTGACTGTGATAAATAATAATATAAATTTACTTAATTAACGATATAGTGTTATTTTATCAATACTATTACTGTATATATCATATGGCTAGAAAGGATATTCTATATTTTAGATTTTTTTTAATTTTTTTATAAAAATTTGTTTTGATAGAAAAATTTATTCGTAATTATTATCATTTCTATTATTGTTAAGGAGTTTTAATGGGATATGGAATGGAATGGTCAGTACTCGAGTATAAAGTAGATTTTTTTGGGGGATTTAAATTAATCAATTGGGCCTTAATTCTGTAATGAATGGAGCAATTATATAGGTTATATATTATATATAAATAAGAAACGGCATTAATCTGATGATTGAATTTCTTAAAGCAATATTTTTTACTTATTATTAAAAAATTTATTAAATGTGCAAATATATTTTTTGAATTTTAAAAACAAGGTAAATATTTATAGTAACTTATTTTATTATCCATTTTCCGTTGCTAATTGGTTCGCGGTGACTGATTTGATTTTTTTTTATCTTTTTTCTGCCATATAACCCTTGTTGGCTTCGATATTCCCTTGGCAATGAAGAATGTAATCAATCACCTTCAATCCCATTCTTTTGTTTGCGAGTGAAAGTGGCTTCATTCATTAGAGAAATGGAGTTCGGCCTTTTGGGCCCAGCGGGCCGCTTTGTTTTGCACTGCTCTGCATGATTTCTTTTTCTACGTAAGTTACGCTTACTATTTTCACTATTTTCGATACTGACAATTATTTTATTTTCTAATAATTAATTTTAATTTCCTACATCCTTCCTTTATATGTTTCTTGCTGCCATTGCTGGTGTTTCTTGAGTCACCCCAGACTTTTGAACATTCAATATATATATATTTTCAACAAATGAATTAAATGAGACTTATAACATTTCACTAGTAGAAGAAGTATAAATTTCCTAATATTTCCCCATTTTTGTTTTACTATTTTTTACATGCAATTATTCTTAAAAAAAATTTGAAAAAGCCCAAGTGGGCAAAATAGTGTTTTTTTTCAAGTGGGCTTTTTTGAAAAAAAACCCGGGTGGGTTTTTTTTTGGGTCGGGCCCACTCATGCACCCTGATATATATATTATATATATATATTATAATTATATATATATATATATAATATAAATATATTATATTATAAATATATATAATATTATATATATATATATTATAAATATATATATATAATATAATATTATATATATATATAATATTGTGTAATGAAACCTCTATGAATATTTTAAAAAATCTCAAAATTATTTTTTGGGTAAGAGAAACAATTCAATATATATATATATATATAATATAATATATATAAATATATATTATATATATAAATATATATATTATATATATATATATATTATATATATAGTAATATATTATATATATAAATTAGTTTATATATAATATTATATATATATATATAATATATATATATAATGATTGGGACGATTTAAATGAAATTTTTGCCGATGAACGATTAAGAAAACAGAGATAAACCACCACCTAATAATGAAAAAACTATTTTAAAATTTTCTTTCTCTTCTCCTCTCTTTCTTATCTATATTATATATTATATATAATATATATAAATATATTTATATATATTATAATTAAAAATTATTAAAAAAAAAAATAATATATATTATATAAATGTAAATAATTAATTATATAATTAGTTATATATAGTATATTATATATTTAAATGACATAGATGATAAATGATGACGATGACGATGCCGATTAGAGCAAATTTTGCCGATTACGATGACGATGAATGACGATTAATTGAAAAAACCTATTTTAAAAATTTCTTTCTCTCTCTCTCTTGCTATATATAATATATATATATATATATATATTATATTATTTTTAAAAATTTAAATAATATTATATATACTATAATTATAATATATATATATATATATATATAAAATATATATACAGGTGTATCATTATATTGCGAAAAAATTCAGCATGATATTCCTTTCTTAAATATAAGATAATATGTGTCAATAAACATTTTACCGAAAACGCCTCGTTTCAAGATACAAGGTGACGAAACGAAATTTATTTTAACATAAATTAAATGAAAAACAAACTAAATTTGGAAGGGTAATTAACAAATTCAATATAAAAAATATAAGAATAAACAATACATTACTGCACAGAAGAAAATTACAACAGAAATAGTACGAAGCAATGGTGCACTAAAGGTTATAACAAATGTTTGAAAATGAGCACCTCCAAGCGGCAATACAAGCCTTCTATTTCTGCAACGCAATTGATTGGCGGACACGTTCAAATATAGCGTGTGTGTGCCGCATTGTGTCACAAGATGCGATTATGCGAGCCTTAATTCTTCGGGCCTTTTCAACTGTTGCTTATACCAAATGGTTTTTCAGGTGACCCCAACAGGAAGAAATCCATGCAAATTTTAGGTCTGGAGACTGCGGAGGCAGGTTCTGTACCCTCCTCCAAAGAGAAGCTGCCTTCAGGATATACAGTTGTTTTCAAATAGTTAACGCAACTAATTGAAATGAAAAAGATGGAGCACCGTCGTGGGCGTGAAAATACATTTTTCGATCTTTAGATTATAAATGGACGTCTTCCAGTAGTGTAGGCAAGTCATATTCAAGAATGGCGATAACGTTCCTCAGTAAAGCCTCGCTGGTAAAAAGAATGGCCCTATCAAATGGTTCCCCGCCAAACAATTTTTTCCGACCCATACATTCAATGAAAACTGGTGTGGATGGCGGCTTTCAACTGATTGCAAATGTGGGGTTTCCTCATCAAGCCATCAATGTGAATTGCTGTGGAAAGTTCGATAAATGGCGTCTCTGAAAAAATTTGCCTCATCGTGGTGAACAATATTTCTACTAAATGGTGAGGATTGTCTGCAATTTTCTGTTGCATCCATTCCTCACAAACGCTACTTTTGCAAGGAAAAATTCTGTTGGTACAGGTTTCCAGCACTCGTTGGGAATGTGAATAAGGGTAAACAGAAGGTTGATTTTTTCAAATACCCTGAAAACTGTTGAATAACTTTACATGTATGTTTTGCAGCAATCTTTTCTGGGTACTTTGTTGTAGGATCCTGTCCCCCTCAAGTTTTGAAAACCTGTTCTTCGGCAATCTGGAGTTGATACTGTGCGAGGTCCCCCCGTTTCCATTATTAAGTTTTTTAAAACTTCCTGCTTCTCTAAATACGTTGAATGGAAGATGTGGCAACATAGTAATGATTGCCCGGGAATGACAGAGTTAGGGACAATTTCTTCCATAGATACGGCATGGCTGTTAATGAGTTACCGTTTCGTACGACAGTAAACAAATGCAATATCGCACATTTCAACTATTTTGTGTAATTCATTTGTAATATAGCAACACTTTGAACACAGAAACTTGACGCGAAACACGGCTAGTAATATGTTATAAAATGAAGCGAGAATCGGGACTAGTAAAATAGACAAGGTTTCGGTAACCTTCCTACGGTGCTATTTTGTGCTTTTTAAAGGTTGAAGATGTGGTAAGGGACGGGCAATGGAACATATCAGATATGTCCCACATAAGTTCCATCACTTGTATCTTGGAAATGGAGGCGTTTCGGTGAAATGTTTATTGACTTGATGTGATAATCTTAATTTTATTGCAAATTTCATTTTTATGTACATGTATATACAGATACAGGGTCGCGCGATCTTCCTAATATAATTAGGTATATATGTATATATATATAATATATAATATATATTATATATAATATATATATTATTATATATATATATATATATATTATATATATACAGGCTGAAGAAGGAGGGTCAGGGGTTCACCTCCCGAAATTATTTTAGTGATCAAAATTTTTGATTCCTTAAGTCCCTCAACTCCTAATAAATAATAATAATTAATAATAATAATATGATAATAATAATAATAATAATAATAACAAATATAATAAATAAATAAAATATAATAATATAATAATAATAATAATAATAGTTTATCAATGAAAATGAAAAAAGTAATTTAATTAATGGAAACGAGGGAGACATGTTATTTGTTCCGTACGATTTTCTTAGGTAAAGTGGCTTGTTCCTCATAACAATGTATAAATATTTAGACCAGGGACTTAAATGTAGGTTTCCAAGTTTGCAGATTATGATAACAAATTGCCTACCTCAGTAAGGAATAATGAAGAATGATTGTATAAAGATTTAAAAGATTAAGGGAGGGAGCTGTAATCGTTTGATGGGATGAGCAGGTTCATTGCCTTCTTCAGCTAAATTTTTTTCTTCCTCATTCATTCTTTCTAAAACTAAATCTTTTCCTTTCCCTCATAATCTGGTTCGATGGTGCCTATTCTTCCTGGCCATTTCAAGGCTAGAGACAGTGGGGGGGGCCTATTTTTTCGGGTGGGGTGGAAAAATTCTTCGTTCTCCAAATCTCGCTAATTTCATTCAGCTAGAAATCGTTGCAGGGATACTCTTTTCGACGAGCATCAGCTGGCCTTTTCCAATCAAGGAAAAGTGCCCTAACTCCTTGGTTTTCTCCTACTGACAAATCTTTCTCTCTAGCAACTTCTGTAAATTGGGGCTTTCCTCCTCTTATTCGATCTGTTTGTTCTGTTGCTAATCCTCCAACTGAAAAGGCTAAATCTCTTCGGCCCTCGTTCACTATATTTTCCTTGTCTCAATACTAGCAACTTTCCCTCCTCAGTGTTTTGGAAGGTCCTCACATGTCCAACCTAAATTCCCGAAAAAAAGGAGCCACTCTGATCCTCCTAAGCTATCGCCCTGTAGGCTCTCACTTTGTATTCTTCTAAGATATTTGAAAACCTTCTCAACTCAC
>JABUQX010033539.1:0-2500 GCA_015478945.1 Trachelipus rathkii
TGTATTGCAATAAATTTCTTAATTCATTTTATATATTTTATAAATGTTTATCCATAATATATACACATTAAATGATTGAAAATCGATGTCGTAACAGAAACTGCATATAAGCTTTCTTAATAAGTAAACTATATATATATATATATATACTACGATTATGTGCGGGCATATATATAATATATATATATAATATATATATTATATATAATATATTATTATTATTGTATATATATATATTATTTATATATATATTATATATATTATATTATATATATATATATTAGTATATATATATTATAATATATATATATATATATATATTATATATATATATTATATATATATTATAATATATATATATATATATATATATATATATATCTATATATATTATATATCAGAGCATGGGCGCGTCTATAATTTTTTTGAGTGCGCCTGCGCCTATGCGCCTATGCCTCCGGACCTAGTGCGCCTAGCGCCTATGCGCCTATATTTTTGTCACATCAATGCGCCTAGCGCCTATCGCTTGCGCCTTTGCGCCTGCGACTTTTCGCCGGCCAGTGGATGTTCGCTAAATTTATTTGCAAAGTAAACTTTAGTGCGGATAATAAAAGCATGCTTTTATAAGGAAGAAAAAACACACATTATTTTTGTAATTAAAAAACACCGTAAACTAATATCTACACGTCCTTTTCCTCCTCCATGTCTTTGTGATCATGTTACCGCCCCAGGAGGTTCATGCTCGAGCGCTGCAGAAGTTTGAAAAAATCTTCAAGAGCCATAGTGCCAATTTTGTTTGTAGTTAAGAACTACTGAACCAGTTTATATATATATATATATAATATATATATATATATATATATATATATATATATATATATATATATATAGTATATATTATATATATATATATATATATATATATATATATATATATATATATATTATATATATAATAAGTTTACACTGGTTTTTAGAATGAACAAGTTTGCCAAGCTTCTTAAGTTCTAAACTTTATTAAGGGTAACAAAAAATGCTTTTGGTTCCCTGTTCATAAGGCGGCGTGCTATAGGCGCACCGGTAATTGGCTGTGCGCTTCTGCTTAGTCCGCCTTTTTAAAAATTGTTTGCGCCTATGCGCCTTTGCGCCTACGAATTGATAGTGCGCCATAGGCGCATAGGCGCAACTTGAGTGGCGCAACGCCCAGCTCTGATATATATAGTAATATATATAACTAATATATATATTATTTATATATATATATAATATATATATATAATATATATAATATATAATATTATAATATATATATATTATATATATAATATATGTCCATTAGCGCCCTTTTCTGTATTGAGCACGCAAAGGTGCCAAATGTGGAATTTTTTTTTGTTTTTTTTTTAATATATTGCTCCTATATGATACCAACAATGAATTTCAGGGTCACGTACATAGATTCAAAAGTTGCGAAGTATTATTTTAAAATATTTTAAAAAATCACATTGTTGTTAAATATTGTTTTAGAAATAGAAAATCTCGAAAAGTACGACACTTACAGAAAAACCAATTACATATTTGGGATCAGCGTATAAATATATATATATAAAATGAAAAAAAAAAAAAAAACATTTTTTTGTTTCATAAATTAAATATCTTAAAAAGTACGACCTTACAGAAAAACATTACATATTTGGAATCAGTCGTTTATTAAATATCTGTTTTACAAAATATGTATAGTATAAAAAAATAAAAATAAATTTAATATAAATATGAAAAAAAAAATATTTTTAGGTGGGCTCGTGAGCGACGGGGAGGACGAGGGGGACGTTTTCATACCCGTAGGGGAGGGAGCGGAGGAACCCCGCGAGAGCCAATCCAAGAGCGGGGTTACCGGAGACCTCACCCGAAAGGGGGAGGAAATATCCTAACTTGTCGTTCCCCGGAAGGCCGGAGACCCCGACTCCTGCATCTTTTTGCGGTTTACCCTTAGGTATTCCTTTAGTTAAAAAAAGAAAAATTTTTTTTTTAAAAAGTTACGGATCCGTAAAACGTAACTGGTCCTATATATTTTTTAATCATGTTCGTTACCACTGAAATTCATTGTTGTTATCAATAGTAGCAATATTTTAAAAAAAAACAAAAAAAATTCAAAACTGACCTTTGTGCAAGAACAGAAAACGGTCCAATTTATATATGTTGTATTCTGTAGCAATATATATATATATATATATGTATATATATATATATATAGTATTATATATATATATATATATATATATTAATATATATATATATATATATATATATATATATATATATATATATATATATATATATATATATATGTGCGTAGGGAGGATTTTATTTAGGGGGGGGGCAAAAGGTTGAGTGTATATATATATATATATATATATATATATATATATATATATATATATATATATATATATATATATATATATATATATATATATATATATATATATTTTTATATATATAT
>JABUQX010033539.1:7500-12500 GCA_015478945.1 Trachelipus rathkii
TCATAACTGTAAATGGAGAAGGAATTATAACTAGAAGTCGAAGCCGGAGCCAGAACCAGAGCCAGAGCCGGAGTCGGAGCCGGTAATTTTAAAATGCTGGAGCCGGAGCCTTAGTCGGAGCGGGTAATTTTAAAATCCTGGAACCGGAGCCGGAGCCGGAGTCAGAGCCGGGTAATTTTAAAATGATGGAGCCGGAGTCGGAGCCGGAAAAAATTTGCCGGCTCCGCAGCCCTGCCGATGCACATCGTTTGAAGGTGGGCAAGTCAAAGGTAGTTACGGTAGTTTATAGAAAATGGGGGGGGAAGTGTTTTCCAAAACCTTTGCAAGTGGAGTACATTGTAAGATTGAGCATTAGAGCATTTTATCGTATTTTTACAAGCGAGGTAGGAGAGGTTACCTGGGCCTTTTATAATACTATGTAAAAAAAAATGATGATATATTTCCGCCGAAAGCTTAAGACTTATACTCGCATTATCAGGGTAGGAACGAAAATTTTCTAATGAATATAATTATTATAATTGCAATTATTATTGTAGTTGTTTTTCTTTAAATTTTAATTTGTTTTCTTTTTGTAAAATGGCTTCTTTTTTACTTGTAAATTAAATTGTAATAATTTAGTATACGTTTACCATTTAATTTAATTTATTAAAAAGACTTAAAAATATTGGGTAGGGTACGTTCAGTGCTGGGGCCACTATTGTTCCTGATATATATATATATAATATAATATATATATATATATATAATATAATGTATAATATATAATATAATATATATATATAATATATATATATAATATATATTATATATATATATAAATATATATATATACTATGAGAGAGAGAGAAGAGAGAGAGAGAGAGAGAGAGAGAGAGAGAGAGAGAGAGAGAGAAGAGAGAGAGAGAGAGAGAGAGAGAGAGAGAGAGAGAGAGAGAGAGAGAGAGAGAGAGAGAGAATTTTGCTGATTATTTTCATCGCCATTGTTATAGGTTTAATTATCAATCAGCTGATGAGAAATAAGAGACAAATGACCTTCGAAATGGCTTCAAAATATCTTTCAAACAATATTAATTGGTAGGATAACCTCGTTACATGTTAAAGATAAAGAAAGTCTTATCAATGTCATATAAGAACCGAGATACCACACCTAATCTAACCAAGAATTTGGCCTATGTATAAATTACTTAAGGTCTTATGTAAAGGTCTTATGTAAAGTCTATGTAAAGGTCTTGTGCGAGTTCTGAAATATAATACTTCATCTAACCAGATTTACAACTAATAGATTCGTTAATTTAATATTTCTTGGAAATCTAACATCGTCTAACCAGATTTACACCTAACAAATTGGTTAATTTAATATTCTTGAAATCTAACCTCATCTAACCAGCACCTAACAAATTGGTTAATTTAATATTCTTGAAAATCTAACCTCGTCTAACCAGATTTACACCTAACAAATTGGTTAATTTAATATTCTTGAAAATCTAACCTCATCTAACTAGATTTACACCTAACAAATTGGTTAATTTAATATTCTTGAAAATCTAACCTCATCTAACCAGTACCTAACAAATTGGTTAAATTAATATTCTTGGAAATATTTCTCTTGATCTTTCATATATATATATATATATATTATATATATTATATATATATACTATATATATATATATATATATATATATATATATTATATTTTCATAGATATATCTCTTCATATATCATATATATATATATATATATATATATATATATATATATATATATATATATATATATATATTATATAATTATATATATATTATAATATATATATATATATATATATACTATATATATATATATATATATAATATAATATATATATATATATATAAGACCTTATAAAATACATTTATATAGATATTTTAATTATATATACATATATAATATTATATATAATTATATATTGTTTCTCCAACCCAAAGAAGATGTTAGAGTTTTAAGGTGTCTTTATAAAGTTCATTGCCAAAGTTGCTTAATCTTTTCAGGATTCTTTTTTTGCATTATTGTATGGAGTACACGTAAATATTTCAATTGGTCCCCATCGTACAAAGATTTTCTTTTAAAGGTTTAAAGCAGGGGTGGCCCAACCCGTGGGCGCATGCGCCAACTTGGCGCATTGGATGATTATAAGTGCGCATTGCTACGGGCTACTTTTTTGGGAGATTTTTTACATGTTTGCTGTGCTAGTTTCAGCATATATCGGAAAATCGATTTAATCTATTAAAAACTAAAAATTCAAATTTATATCCAGAAATCTTGTTAAATCTGGCAAGATATAACAGAAGTATGTAACGAAATACGTAATGTTTATGCATTTTTTTTTGTAGCGTCGCTCTCATATTCATAATTTTCCCCCGCAAACTCAATGTCTGAAACATGATTTTTAATTTCAGCGTAATAATAAACAATCGGCAATGAATCATCAGTTAAATTTTGTGTTTTCAAGTGGATAGTGATGGAGTTTCCTCTCACATTTCTTAAATCATATGCCTTTTTATTTTTTTCAAAGTGAGGCATATTAGTAATTAGCTGTCCGTATTTCTCACAAAAAAAACGAACACACCTCACAGCTCCAGAGTCTAAAAAATTCTGTTGTTTCGTAATTATATATATATATATTATATATATATATATATATATATATATATATATATTATATATATATATATATATAATATTTATATATATATAATTATATATATATATATAATATATAATAATATATATAATAGTATATATTATATATATATATATATATAAATAGTGGCCCTGTAGATTTATAATATATATGTATATATATATTACATGAAATAAAAAAATATTTAATAAATTTAATTATGTCTATTATGAGAGTTGTAATGACGCATCTGACTCGTCCTGTAAAAAAATTTGGCGCAATGGTAATGCAAAAGGTTGGCGCAACTCCCTGGTTTAAAGGGTGTAGCCTATATGGCATTTTTTTAAACACGCACTCTCTCTCTCTCTCTCTCTCTCTCTCTCTCTCTCTCTCTCTCTCTCTCTCTCTCTCTCTCTCCCTCTCTCTCTCTCCGACCTCAGATTTCCCACTCTTACACACTCACCTCTTTCCCTCTACTCCTTTCTACTTTTCCACTTTCACACACACGCAAACACACCTCCCACTCTCTCGCGCTCAACTCTTTCTCTCTACTCATTTCTACTTTTCCACTCACACATTCACCTCTTTCTCTCTACTCCTCTCTACTTTTCCAATTTCACACACGCACACCTCTTTCTCTCTACCCCTCTCTATTTTTGCACTCTCACGCACCTCTTTCCTTCTACTAATCTCTACTTTCTCAATTTCACGCACACACCTCTTTCTCTCTACTTCTCTCTACCTTCCCACTTTCACACACTCATCTCTTACTTTCTACTTTCCCAATCTCACACACTCACCTCTTTCTCTCTACTCCTCTATTTTTCCCCACTTTCACAGATACACATATACACACCACTTTCTCTCTACCCCACTCTACTTTCCCACACTCACACACACCTCTTTTCCTCTACTCCTCTCTACTTTAGACTTTCGCACACACACACACCTCTTTCTCTCTACCCCTATCTACTTTCCCACTCTCACACACACTGAACTCTTTCTCTCTACTCCACTCTACTTTCTCACTCTCACACACTCACCTTTTTCCTTCTACTGCTCTCTACATTCTCACTTCCACACACACCTCTTTCTCTCTACTCCTCTCTACTTTCTCACTTTCACACACTCAACTCTTTCTTTCTACTTTCCCATTCTCACACACTCACCTTTTTCTCTCTACTCCTCAATATTTTTCCCACTTTCACAGATACACACATACACACCTATTTCTCTCTACCACTCTCTACTTTCCCACTCTCGCACACTCACCTCTTTCCCTCTACTCCTATCTACTTTCCCACTTTCATACACACACAAACACACCTCTGTTTCTCTACCCCTCTCTCTTTTCCCACTCACACACTTACCTCTTTCTTTCTATTCTTCTCTATTTTCCCACTTTCACACGCACACACACACACACACACACACCTCTTTCACTCTACCCCTCTCTACTTTCCCACTCTCACACACTCAACTCTTTCTCTCTACTCCTCTCTACTTAGCACTCTCACACACTCACCTCTTTCTCTCTACTCCTCTCTACTTTCTCACTCTCACACACTCACCTCTCTCTACTCTCTACTTTCCCACTCTCACACACTTACCTCTTTCTCTCTACTCCTCTCTGCTTTCCAAATTTCAAACACACACACACGCACCTCTTTCTCTCTCTACCCCTGTCTTCTTCCCACTCTCAAACGCTCAAATCTTTTTCTCTACTCATTTTTACTTTTCCACTCACACATTGGCCACTTTCTCTCTACTCCTCTTTACTTTCCCACTTTCATACACCAAACTTTTTTCTCTACTTTCTCACTCTCACACACTCATCTCTCTCTACTCCTCTATTTTTCCCACTTTCACACACACAAATACACCTCTTTATATCTACCCCTCTCTAATTTCCCACTCACACACTTACCTCTTTCTTTCTATTCCTCTCTGCTTTCCTACTTTCACACACACACCTCTTTCTCTCTGGCTCTCTCTAATTTCCCACTCTCACACACTCAACTCTTTCTCTCTACTTCTCTCTACTTTCTCACTCTCACACACTCACCTCTTTCCTTCTACTCTTCTCTACTTTCTCACTTTCACACAAACACCTCTTTTTCTCTACTCCTCTCTACTTTCCCACTTTCAAACACCCAACTCTTTTTTTCTATTTTCAACTATCACACACTCACCTCTTTCTCTCTATTCCTCTCTTTTTCCCACTTTCACAGACACACACATACAAACCTCTTCTCTCTACCACTCTCTACTTTCCCACTCTCGCACACTCACCTCTTTCCCTCTACTACTCTCTACTTCCCCACTTTCACACACACAA
>JABUQX010033539.1:17500-18783 GCA_015478945.1 Trachelipus rathkii
GTTGAGTGTGTGAGAGTGGGAAATTAGAGAGAGCCAGAGAGAAAGAGGTGTGTGTGTGTGTGAAAGTAGGAAAGCAGAGAGGAATAGAAAGAAAGAGGTAAGTGTGTGAGTGGGAAATTAGAGAGGGGTAGATATAAAGAGGTGTATTTGTGTGTGTGAAAGTGGGAAAAATAGAGGAGTAGAGAGAGATGAGTGTGTGAGAGTGAGAAAGTAGAGAAAAAAGTTTAGTGTGTGAAAGTGGGAAAGTAAAGAGGAGTAGAGAGAAAGTGGTGAATGTGTGAGTGGAAAAGTAAAAATGAGTAGAGAAAAAGATTTGAGCGTTTGAGAGTGGGAAGAAGAAAGGGGTAGAGAGAGAAAGAGGTGCGTGTGTGTGTTTGAAATTTGGAAAGCAGAGAGGAGTAGAGAGAAAGAGGTAAGTGTGTGAGAGTCGGAAAGTAGAGAGTAGAGAGAGGTGAGTGTGTGAGAGTGAGAAAGTAGAGAGGAGTAGAGAGAAAGAGGTGAGTGTGTGAGAGTGCTAAGTAGAGAGGAGTAGAGAGAAAGAGTTGAGTGTGTGAGAGTGGGAAAGTAGAGAGGGGTAGAGTGAAAGAGGTGTGTGTGTGTGTGTGCGTGTGAAAGTGGAAAAATAGAGAAGAATAGAAAGAAAGAGGTAAGTGTGTGAGTGGGAAAAGAGAGAGGGGTAGAGAAACAGAGGTGTGTTTGTGTGTGTATGAAAGTGGGAAAGTAGATAGGAGTAGAGGGAAAGAGGTGAGTGTGCGAGAGTGGGAAAGTAGAGAGTGGTAGAGAGAAATAGGTGTGTATGTGTGTATCTGTGAAAGTGGGAAAAATTTTGAGGAGTAGAGAGAAAATGGTGAGTGTGTGAGAATGGGAAAGTAGAAAGAAAGAGTTGAGTGTGTAAAAGTGGGAAAGTAGAGAGGAGTAGAGAGAAAGAGGTGTGTGTGGAAGTGAGAATGTAGAGAGCAGTAGAAGGAAAAAGGTGAGTGTGTGAGAGTGAAAAAGTAGAGTGGAGTAGAGAGAAAGAGTTCAGTGTGTGTGAGAGTGGGAAAGTAGATAGGGGTAGAGAGAAAGAGGTGTGTGTGTGTGTGTGTGTGCGAAAGTCTAAAGTAGAGAGGAGTAGAGGAAAAGAGGTGTGTGTGAGTGTGGGAAAGTAGAGTGGGGTAGAGAGAAAGTGGTGTGTATATGTGTATCTGTGAAAGTGGGGAAAAATTGAGGAGTAGAGAGAAAGAGGTGAGTGTGTGAGATTGGGAAAGTAGAAAGTAAGAGATGAGTGTGTGAAAGTGGGAAGG
>JABUQX010033540.1:0-12500 GCA_015478945.1 Trachelipus rathkii
GAAAAATTAAAAATGAAATTTTTTTTACGTTATATTGATCGTTTTAAGTTATAACATAAAAAGAATAAAATTTTAGTAAAACAAAAAGTTTGAAGAAATAAGTTAAAATATTTTAAAAGTTGTGGGTTTTTTAAAAAAAAAACAAAACTAAAAAGTTTTACTAAGATAAATAAAATAAAAATAGCTTAAGAAGTTTTAAAGCAAAAAGTTTTAAAAGAAATAAATTAAAATAAATAAAAGTTTTTAAAAGCAAAAAGAAAAAAATGTGAAAGGTTACGTTCTATATGTTTTGCTAGTTACTTTACAGTTGTTAAGTATTGAAACTTTGTTAATGTTTGTTGTTTTCGTGTTTAAGGTATGTTAGGGTGATTGCTGATATTTATAGTTCTTACATCAGGCTTATGTATTTTAGCTTGATTTGAGTTGAAAAACTTTGTATGTCAGCTATATCTCGAGGGTTAGTTATAAAAAAGAACATATTTGTTATGCTATGTTATCAAATATACTTCGAAAATATGACTGGAGTCACAGATCAATAGATCTAAGTGTACGGCGCCCAAATAGATCAGGGTTGGACGGTAAGGGAGGGTTAGGGTGGTTTGAGATTTACTGATCATTGATTTACCGTTTAGGTTAATTATAACACATTTTTTACGTTTAAACATAAAAAGAACAATTTTTAGTAAAAACAAAAAGTTTTAAAGAAATAAAGTTAAAATTAAAAGCTTTTTAAACAAACATAAAAAGTTTAAAGAAATAAATTTACAAATAGCTAAATGGAGTTTTTTTTTAAAAACAAAAAAGTTTTAAAAGAATAAAGTTAAAAATAATAAAAGTTTTAAAACTATAAAAGAAAAAAAAGATTGTTACATAGGTTCTATATGTTTTGTTAGTTACTTCACTGTGTGTTTAAGTATTAACTTTGTAATTGTTAGCTGTTTTTCGGTGTTAAGGTTGTTTAGGTTGTTTCGGTGTTGTTAGTTCTTGGTTCAAGACTTACGATTATGTTGCTTTGTTTAAGCCAAAATAACTTTGTTACGGGTGGCAATATATTCGTTGCTCAGTATGATAATTAGGTACGGTGATGATAAATATTAGCGTGTTAATACGAAAATAGTGATGATATGTTAGAGTATAATGTTTGAAAAATCGTTATGATAGGGTTACGGTTTTTTGTATGTCAACGGTTGTACTTTTCTGTTTAAGTATGGAACTTTGTCGTGAACATTTGAGCGATTTTATTCAGTGCTAGGTTAATGTTGATTTTGATGTTCATACATTATATTGTTACGTTAGTTATGGTATGTTTAGCTTTATTGAATGTGAAATCTTTGCTGCGTTAGCGTATTTCGTTGGTCAGTATGATAATTACAGACAAAATTGTGATAAATTTTTGTTAAATGTTACTAGGTCGTGCAAAGAATAATGATTGTTAGAGATATTTTGAAAAGTGTGTAATAAGTTATGTATTCGTATGCAGATGTATTACGTTACAGTTGTTAAGTAATTGAACTTTGTTAATGTTGACTGCTTATTCGTGTATAAGAAGTGTTAAATAAATAGTGTACATTATATTCATAATATTAATGCCAGTAAGCAATGCAATTAGATGGTAAAATCTTTGTACGTTAGGCAATCTATTTCATTGATCAGTATGATACTTGCATAATGTTGTGATAAATTTTTGTTATATGTTACTATGTTAATGTAAATATCTTTGATATGTTAGAAAAAGTGTAAGTATGTCGTTCTGCTGTCGCTCAAGTGTAGTACTTTACTGTTGTTCAAGTTGAAGCTTGTTATGTTAACTGATTATTCATGTTTAAGTATTGTTTAGGTTTTGTGAAATGTACGTTAATATTCGTTAGTAGTCAGGTGATTGCTTATTTGTTGCTTTTTGGATTGTGAAAACTTTGTACGTTAGCATATATTCCAAAATGATTCAAGTATGACAATTGCACAAGGTTATGATAAAATTTTGTTAATATTACTATGTTAAGGTGAAAATATCAGTGATATGTTTAGAAAAAAAGTGTTTAGTA
Source organism: Trachelipus rathkii (assembly GCA_015478945.1). Classification (NCBI taxonomy): domain Eukaryota; kingdom Metazoa; phylum Arthropoda; class Malacostraca; order Isopoda; family Trachelipodidae; genus Trachelipus; species Trachelipus rathkii. The sequence continues at coordinate 2,043 of JABUQX010033540.1, forward strand.
GTTCCGTTCTGCACTCAATTGTTAGTCTACTTAATTTGTGTTAAGTATGGATCTTTGTTATTGTTAGCATATATCATTGATCAGTATGATAATTAGACAAGGTTTAAAATAAAAATTTGTTCAATATTACTATGCTAATGTATAAATATCCAGGATTGGGGTAGCAATCAAAAAAATTATAGTCGCGCCCAGCACCGACTGTCTATCTCGTAATAATAAATCAAACGGGATGTATTAAATATCAACTGTAAACTAACTATAAGGCATATAAAACATAAATAATAAAAGTTATGTTGATATGTTATTGCAAAATAAAACATAAAGCAACGGATCATAGATGGGGGAGGGGCGGTGAGTGGAGAGGGTGAGGGAGGAGGGGATAGCCAAGAGGCTCCAGAGGGCTCCAGAGGCTCTAGAAGGTGTGTTTGATTTATTATAAAAAACGTAAAATTTTTTAAGTTATTAAACTTTAAAAGAATAAAATAAAATTTAATTAGTTTGTGATAATTTTTTTTTAAAAATTTTAAAAAATTTTAATTTTTAATTTTTTATATTTTTTAATATTTTTAAATATTTTTTTTAATTTTTTTATTTTTTTTTTTAAAAATTTTTTTTTTTTAAACTGTTTTTTTTTTTTTTTTTTTTTTAATTTTTTTTTTCTTTTTTTTTTTTTTGTTAAAAAGAGGTGATACATCATAAGAAAGATGTATATCCAAGTTTCCGTTGTTCTACTTCGCCAATATTTCAGTTTTGTGGGGCTGATGACCCCCCTTTGGGATGTGAGTAGCGTAATAGTTAGCCCATATACGATATGGGTACTATATGAAAGGTATATCCCTAGTTTTGACGTTTTTACTCAAGAATTCGTTTGTGGGCTGGGTGACACCCCCTTTGGATGTGTACGGTTATTAACCCATATATGATGTGATACCTTATTGTTAGGTTGTATATGCCGAGTTTCATCCGTTCTAGTCATATTTCAGGTTTTCTTGGGCGGTCCCAGAATTGGTCAAATCGGTCATTTTATCCCCGTATACATCTAAGATACAACCTAAAAAGGCTGTATACTCAAGTTTCGTTGTTCTATGTCAATATTTCAGTACTTTGGGGTGAGTAACCCGGCTGGGGCAACCCACGGTCTTTTACACCGGGGTCATCGAAGATTACAATCCTCAAAGGTTTGTATAGCCGCGTTTCAATCATTCTAGTCAAATTTCCAGTTTGTTGGTTCTTGTTCCTGAATTTGTGAAATCGGTCATTTTTCCTCTTTAGTCGCATTCTGAGAAACATGACTCCAAATATGGGCTGTATTCAAGTTTCGTTGTTCTATTGTCAATATTTTCAGATTTTGGGTGAGTACCGCGCGTGGACACCCACATCATTTTACACCCGGTCGGGTCATCTAAAGATACATCCCAGAAGCTTGTATTCCGCGTTTTCACAATTCTTATTGTCAATATGTTCAGATTTGGTGGGCTGGTCCCCGAATTTGGTCAAATCGGTCATTTAACCCCGGATACATCTAAGATACAACCCAAAAAGGTTGTATATCAAGTTTCGATGTTCTATGTCAATATTTCAGATTTTGGGGTGAGAATCCCTTCTGGGGGATCCTAGACGCAGGGGTGGTGTCCCCCTTCGGGGACCCCGGGGGATGTAACTCGCATACAACAAGGATAATTGCCATCATCTAACCCGGCGCTCCAAATTTACCCAATATCGGATTAGACTCTAACTATCTACTACCCCTAACTACACTACTACTACCGTACTACTCTACTTACTACACTAACTACTACTAATAATAATAATAATAATAAATAATAATAATAATAATAATAATAATAATATAATAAATAATAATAATAATAAAAAAACTTCAGAAGCTGAGACGGAATCGGCGCGGTGTGGTGCGGTGCGGTGCGGTGCGGTGCGGTGCGGGGCTAAGCGGGGCGAAGCGGGTCGAGTCGGAGTCGAGCGGAGTCCGGTAGTCGGAGTCGGAGTTGGAGCCGGAGTCAAAGCACCACACAACTCGAAATTATGAGCAACTACGTGATCATATATTTCTTCACTTAATAATAATAATAATAATAATATGTTTTGTGTAATGCGCGACTGAAGGGAAAGAAAAATATATACATAACATTAAAAAAAACATAGATAGAATAAAAAGCCCTTCGGGCTATTAATTCTCCCCCTAAGCCTAATATATCTCTATTCATTTATATCGAAAAAAGTGGTCGCCCAAGGTGTTCCCTAACTACTGGAGTTCGTTTAACGTAAAACTGTCCTATATATTTTGAATCATGTCCGTCACCCCTTAAATTGACTGTTAATATCATATACTATAAATATCTTAATAAAAAAAAAAAAAAAAATTCAAAACTGACGAGTCTTAAACATAACAGGTCCTATATAGTATAGATATATATATATAATAGTATTATATAATTATATATATAGTGAGGATGTACCGATACCAGAAAAAGAGGCCCGATACCGATACCGATACGGATACTCTTCTATTTTTTTTAGGTACCGATACCCGATATTTAATGTATATAATATAATAAAAACACAGTAATAAGATAGAACATTTGTGCAATGCTAAGGCAACTCAAGATTGCATTCCTGTATCAAACAATACTTAGTCATTTATATTTCAAATTTGGTTGTGCCCAGTATATTTATTTTATAATTTAAAATAGTACCTTTAAGGATAATATATGAGCAAATATATATATTAATAACTTTTTTATGCTTTGTGTTTATTAAAAAATATTCCATCTCCATTTTCAGTAAGTATTAATAAATGTTTTAGCTATCTAGCTTTATTTTTAACCATGAATATGAACTTTTAACAAGAAGATTCTTTAACGAACTACAATATATCAAGATAAAAATAATGAATAAAGAGACCTCAACTTAAATCAGCCGAAAAGTTGTATAAATAAAAACGCCTATTATATCAAACATGACATAATAAATATACTCCTTTAAGATAGATAGCATTCAATACTCAAATTCAAAAATCACAAACTTGTTGATGCAAAAACTATTAACTTTCACTAGTAGTCTGCGAGAGACTGTTCCTTTGGGTAGTTTACATTCATACGTACTACACATAAATACGCTTCTCTCGTACTGATGAAGGAGGTGCTGATAATTATTTGCCTGCAACCACTGATAAAATGAAAAGCTTGGCCCATTTTCATGCCACGGCATGAAAGTATTCTCTTCTGGTAGGCAGCATCGCTGTTTTTCGTAGAGCCTCATCTGCTCTTTCACAGACTGCAATTTGAATTATTCTTTGCTCTCTTGATCGGACTGTCCTCTTCAGTTTTGTTACGATGGAGGTTTTCCCGTGGTGTGAGTTCTTTGAGGTGAATGAGATGTCAAATGCAATTTCGGCCATGAAGCTTATTCAAGCTAACATATCCAATATCGTCATCTTCAGTAGGTTATTTGCTGAAAAGCCAGTCGTCACTATCAGTGCTGTTGCCCAGGGGTTGCTGAATAAGGCCGCTTCCACTTCTCTGTCTCTTTATTTTTTATTTTTTTTTTTTTTTTTGTCAAGCTAGCAAGCTCCTCGGTTATGCTTTGGAATGCATTCTAGAAGTTGTTCACCGTCGGAGGTGCCATCTTGTGGGGTTTCAGCTAGCGTAAGGATTCCTTATTAGAACCTTTTAATTTATTTTATTTTTTTACCAGTTGTCACCGCGCTCCACGGGCAGAAACCCTATTCAAGAGTGGGGTTAAACGCCTCAAAAGTCCATCTAACGCAAATTACGCACAGATGAGCACAGAAGCAGGCTTTAAAGTGAGGGAAATTAAAATTGAGTAGGAAACACAGAATGATGGAAGAGAAATTCACAGAGCAGAGGTGAAGGGAAAGAGGAGAAGCAACCGCAGCGAACGACAGTGCTGGAGTTACTAAAATCAACACATAGACTCATGGCTCGACATGCAGCACCCCTTGTTGCTACGAGGGTCGTCGTAAAGGCGGTGTAACGCGAGGTGGTAGTTCCCGTCGAGCTACTTGCCTCTACAGTACCTATAGAAAAGGTATAAAGCACCAACATCGGGCGCCGCAAATGATAAGGGTCAAGTGAACTAGATGAAAGTCAGGGACCAGTTATATAAGTCTTGTTTGCCTTTGACTCGAACCGCTATCCGAAATAGCCGGATGAAACCAGAGCCCTCCGCCCCCAGATATGAGATCAGTTACTCCATACAAGGCGGATGAGAACCTTGTCATAGTGGATTGAACTAGAAGTAGGAAAAGAAGTCCTCGCACTTCTAAACCATAACTCCAGTTTCTTTGATGTCCGCCCTACAAACCACTGTGGATTTGAGGTTTCAAAACATTTTTTTGTTTATGTTAAAGGGAAGGATGTTTTAATATTGTCAAAGGATAGACGAAGAGAACCGTCGAATAGAGATAGAATAAGTTAAGTGTCTTAGTAAGAGAGATTTGTAGATGTTGGGTTTTTAAGGAATTAAAGTTTCCACAAGCGTTGAGACGTGATCCCTACCGAAATTCTATGAGCAGACAGCGAGTATAGAATCTGAAAGATTAAAACAGAGGCAATTTTAGAACTAAAAGGGAGGCAGAATTGAATATGAGTTGAAGAAAGAAGGGTCAAGTCATCGACATAGGAGTGGATAAAGTTTGATGTGCAGGTGAGAAGATCAATTATGAAAAGTAGGAATCAAAGGTAGGAGAGTAAAACAGAACCCTGAGATACACCGATATTGACAGAAAAAAGAATCGCCCAATCAACAGACAGCGACATTTTTGGTCGGATTTGTATAAGAAAGCTATACATAGTAAGCAAAGAGAAGATATGGAAGACCCATAAGGAGGGAAGTTGGAGACGCATGGTGGCGCGTGCCATATGCGCCGTGTCAAATATCTTTTGTGATATTGTCTAAGCGCCACCAATCATATGTCTTGCCTGTAGTTCCTTAAGGCTGGTAAATAGCCATAAATTCTGTTAATACGTTGAATATTTATCTGCAAGTAGAGTTCGAGCTACATCTGGAAAGGCAGTACTTGGTAATTTCAGAAAGTAAGGATATAAGTAGATTCCAGTATGATTCTATAGAATGAGACGTTGAGTAAGGGTGTTCAAAAATCTATAATGATATATCAAGTGAGAGCTATAGGCGATAGTTGATAGCTTGGACATATGCGCGCTTCCAACACTGAGGAGGAATGTGCTAGTATTGAGGCTATGAAATATATGTGATATCGAGGGGTGGGGGTCGAGCACGGAAGCATCTACTGTCCTCAAAACTCGATAGTGAATGCCATTCCGGGCTCACCCCTCCTAATGTTCATAGATTTCAGGAGCCTCAAATTTGCACTCCGATTCAATCTAAGATGACAGATAACTGGCTACTAGACAGCCGATGAAGGAGAAGAGAGGAAGAGGGAATTAATTCCTAGATATCTGTTCCAGGGTTTGATATTAGTATGAAATAGGAGCCAAAGAGACGAATTGCCTTTCAGTTGGAGTATAACAACAGAATCATCAAAGCGCATAAGAGGAGGAAGGATGATCTTACAGAAGTTCGTTAGAGATGTTTTTTGCAAGAGGCCAAAAAGATTTGTCATAGGTAGAACCAGAGGAGGTCAGCGCATTTCGTTTAATGAAAAGCGCGCTTTGCTCGTTGAAGAGTATCCCTGCAAACGATTTCTAAGCTGAATGAAAATTGGCAAGGAGAAAATGGAGAACGAGAATTTTTCCACACCCGATAAGTATTGTCTCTAGTCTGAATGGACAGTGAATCAAGCACGAATCGAACCATGGATTTTGAGAAGAAAAGATTTTAGTCGAGAAGGAAGTGAACTCACTCATCCGCATTAACAATTACATTTACCACTTTATCTTGCAGAATCTGAAGCGTCTTTAAGAGTCAAAGCAGTCGCTCCAATTATAGTTAGCGTAGAAGCAACGCATGCCCCCTCAAATTCGCCCGATCAAAGTCCAGAAAAAACCGTAATAGGCAGGATGGAGAATTTGGAGGAGAAATATTAAATAAGTGATATAAGGTTTGGGGTAGATTACGTAATGGAGCGAAGGTGGTGTATTTATAGAGAGAAGGTCTAGTGGTGAAACATTAGGTCAAGTGTGTTTCAAGAATCGGTTGGGACGATCCGAATGTGTGTAGGTTATTTTAATCAGTTGCTACAGATCGTTAATGAATACTGAATGATTCGGCGGCTTCCTCCCAATAAATCAGTACAAAGAGGAAGCCAACTAATTCAGTTTTTGTGTAGCATTGAGAATGCCCCTAAAATAGAGACCTCTAGTATTTTGATGAGAAGATATAACAGTCCCGTAAGAAGTAGTAAGGTAATAAAAAAAGGCATGAAAATCTGTTCTGTTTTTAAGGTATAAAGTAGCAGAACCATAGTAGATATGTAAAGGTAGTTCGAGAAAGATTTTAACCACAGAACATCAAAGTTAGAAGATCGAGATTCTCGAAACGTGTTATAGGAATGTTTATATTTACACAAGCACATACTTTCTCCTTCAGATAGACGGAAATTATATTATAAGTTATAGTTGGATATATTAAACGGGTTGAAGGATGAAATTCTTAGCCATAATGGGTCTCAGACAAGAGCAGAAAATTAGGTTTAGAGTTAGTATTCCATTCATGGATGCAGAGTTAGAGTGAAAGCCATTGAAGTTGGTAAATGTCAAAAGAAAGCCACGTCCTGTGCAATAACTGTCTATCAAACACGCACACGCAGCTCCGCACACGCAATCACAAAAAAAAAGAAAAAAAAAAGACAGAACAAATAGACAAAAAACCAAAGAGAAATGAGGAAAATTTATTCGTAGCCAAAACCTAAATTTTAAAAACGATAAAACCCTATACAGCAAATATCTAAATATGAATAATCCAGAAGAGTTTAAAACACTCAACGCACTCACACCTCTCACACGAATTGCGTATACAAAAAACAAAAAAATACTATTGATCAAGTAAAAAAGTAGATAAATCGTACAAATTTATAATAATAACTGGCCTGTCTATTAGGTAATATTTTGCGCTAAAGACAAGTTGAAACAGGCTAAAATCTAAGTAAAAGGAAATCGAGAAAAAAAAAAAACATAACTCGAAAACTACTTATATAATGAAACTAGATTTATTATTGAATCTAAAAGTTTCTCATAATTTTTCCCCAAAAAAGTAAAAAGTATCGGCTAAGTATCGCCATTTTAATCCGATACCGATACCGATACCAGATAAAAATGGCGATACGTACGATACCGATACGATTTAAGCCGAAATAGCTATCGGTCATCCCTAAATATATATATATATATATATATATATATATTATATATCATATATAGTAATATATGATATATATAATATATATTATATAATATAATAATATATATTATATTATATAGTATATAGTATCACTGCCCATTAGGGGCTCAAAGCCAACGGGGAAAAAATGGGGGATGTTTTCATACTCCCAAATAGGGGAGGGGCGGAGGAACATCCCCACGACAACCCATAATACCAAGAGCGACGGTTCGGAGAAGTAAGGAAAGTAGGAAATAGTCCTACCATTTCGTTCCCGGAGGCCGAGAGACCCCGACTCCTGCTATCGGGGTGGTCTACCCTTGGGGACCCTTAGGTTATAAAAAAAAAACTGTTTTTTAAAAAAAAATGGTACCCCAAGGGTAGACCGCCCCGATTGGCAGGAGTCGGGGTCTCTCGGCCTTCCGGGAAAATAAAAGGTAGGACTATTTCCCCCCCTCCCCTACGGGTAATGGAAAAACGTCCCCTTTATCTGTTCCGCTGGTCGCTCGTACCCCCTAATGGTCGTGTATATTTAACTATTATATAGTATAGAATATATATATATATATATATATATATATATTGTATATATATATAAATATTTATGATTATTATATTATATATATAGTATATATATGCTTGTTATTTTTACGACGCCGTCAGTTTTGATTTTTTTAACATATTGCTAGTATATGATTACTAACAATGAATTTAATGTGGTGACGGACATGATTCATAAATATTCGAAATACTTTTAAAAGTTTTTTAAAATGTTTAATAAAAATGTTTTTTTTAGAAAATGAAATATCTCGAAAAGATCCGACACTTACAGAAAACCTAATTACATAGTTTGGAATCAGCATATAAAGCATATTACAAAATATGTAACAGATCAAAAAATAATAAAAAAAATAAGATATATCTCGAAAAGTACGAAACTTACATAAAAAACCAATTACATATTTGAATCAGCATATAAAGCTTATTACAAAAATGTACAAAAAAAAATAGGGGGCTCGAGACGACGGGAGACAGAGGGGGACAAAGTTCCATACCCCGTATGGAGGGGCGGAGGAACCCCCGCAACACCCAAATACAAAGAGCGGGGTTCCGGAGACCCTCCCGGAGGTGGGGAATTAGTCACTTCGTCGTAAAAGAAGGCCGAGAGACCCCGACTCCTGCATCTTATATGCGGTTTACCCTTGGGTATTTCCTTTAGTTAGAAAAAAATAAATAAATGTAAAACTTGAAGGACCGTAAAACGTAACAGTCATATATAATTTTTGAAATCATGTCCGTCACAACTTAAATTGATTGTTAGGATCATATAGCTAGAAATATATTAAAATTATAAAAAAATATCAAAACTGACGAAGTCGTAAAACATAACAGTGTCCTATATTAGTATATATATAATATATATATATATATATAATATATATATTTATATATATCTATAATATATATATAATATATATATATTATTATATAATTATAATATCAGGGATGGAGGTCGAGAAAAAATAACTCGAACCTCCCGACTTCCGACTCCCAGAGTCGATTTAAAAACAACCGACTCCGGACTCCCAGAGTCCGATTTAAAATTACCGACTCCAACTCCCGACTCCTGAACTCCCAATGGAAAGAGGAACGTGAATTTTTCCAAATTACGAACTTTTTATTTCAAAAGATCGTTATAGTGCTAAGTAACATTTGAAAAAAAAAGAAAAGGAAACAAGACATAAAAATAATTAATACATTTTTGACATAATTATGTTAATTAATATTTACTACTTTATCAATAACTTAAAAAACGAGTAGACATATGTACTCACACGTAAACTTGTTGACAAAACAAAATTTACAATAATTATAAATTACATAATAATAATAATAATAATAATAATAATGAATAATATTTTTCCATTAGAACATAATAGTTATTATTATTATACTATTATTATTATTATCTTACAAGAAGACTAGCAGAATAATGTAACTAAACGTAAAAAATAAAATAACAAGTACCTTAATATAATAATATAATTATTATTATTATTATTTATATTATTATTATTATTATTTTATATTATATTATTATATATTATATTAATAATATAATAATAATTAATATAGAAATAATAATAATAATAATAATAATAATAATGAATATAATAATAATAATAATAATAGATATAATAATAATATAATAATAATAAAATAATAATAATTGAATAATATTATTATATTATATTAATGACTTATAATTGATTATATTATTATAATTAGTAATTCTTATTATTATTTATTATTATTATTATTATTATTATTATTATGATTATTATTATATTATTTAATTATATTATTATTAATTATTTATTATTATTATCAATGTTATCTTTCATTATTATCAGTGTTATCATTCATAATATCAATATTTTAGTTATTATTCATTGTTATTATTGATTAGAAGTTTTGATTTAATATCGTGAACGGAAACTTAATAATATTAATAATATTAATAATATTATTTAATATTATTATCATATTATAATATTATTAATATATTAATATTATTATATTATTAATATTATTAATATTATTATTTATTATTATTATTAATATAATATATATTAATATTATTAATATTATTAATATTATTATATTTAGTTATATAAATATTATTAATATTATTAATATTATTTAAATATTATTAATTTATTAATATAATAAATAATAATAATAATAATATAATAATAAAAAATTATTATTATTATTGATGCATGATCCTTTCGAGAGGCTGAAACCTATATATATATAGTATATATAGTATATATATATTATAATTATATAATATATAATATATATAGATTATAATAGATATATATATATATATATTTAGTATATATATATATATATATTATATATATATATTATATATAATATAATATATAATATATAATTATAAATATAATATATATAATATAATTATATATAAAAATATATATATATATAATATAATATATTATATATATATATTATATATATATATATTATATATAATCATAATATATATATTATATATATGTATATAGGTGAATCAAAGTTTAAACCTAGAAGAGC
>JABUQX010033540.1:17500-30000 GCA_015478945.1 Trachelipus rathkii
TCCCGCCTCTTTTGGTATGATGGGTGTTAAGCGGGGGTTCCTCCGCCCGCTCCCTAAAAGGTAAATCGGAAAAACGTCACCCCCTGGTCGTTCCCGGTCGGCTCGAGCCCCCTCAATTGCCGTGTAATACCTTTACAAATAATATATAATATATTAGTATCTATATATATATATGATTATAATATATATATATTATATATATATATATATATATATATATATATATATATATATAAATACTATGCCCCGCCCCGCCGGCTCGAGCCCCCCCCCAAAAAAAAATAGCGCAATTTTTGCTTTTTATTTATTTTATTTATTTTTTTAAAACATTTCTAACTTAAATGTTGCCAGGATTCCAACAATGTATTCATTTTCCCCTGTACTATTGTAGTTTTTGAGAATATGGATTGTGGCCTTCTAGGCCTGGCCCTTTATAATTATTAATTATATAATAACAATTATAGTTAAAATTATAATTTAATTTTTATTATTATTTATTATTATTATTATATTATTTATTATTATTATTATTATAAACAATATCGAAAAAGCAGACATAAAAATGTATTAATAAATGCAATTAAAATAAATTAATTAGCGCTAAGCTCAAAGACTAATATATGGTCTTCTTCGTGTTAAAATCTTTTCCTTTTCAACGAACCATAAGTGCTTGGTAGATTTAAAATATTTTCTGCGAGATTTAAAATTTTTTTTCTGTTTAAACAACATATTAATGAATAGATAGAAAATTTCATACACACACATTTTGTACGCTTATTAATAGCATCGCTCGCTGTTTATAATTCGTTAATGCATCAATACAGACAAGTAGTTCCCAAGTACATTTATTTTATAACCAGTTTATAACCTTTATTTTATTACCAGTTAAAAATAAACACAACTAATTGCTACAAACAAATGTCTAAAAAAATAAAAAAAATGTACATCCTATTTTAAATAATAAAAATTCAATAAGTTTTTCTCAAATTTGTGTGAAAAAAGTTTATACAAAATTGTTTTGTGAGTCGAAAGGAGTCGTTTTTTTTAGCTACCGACTCCCGACTCCGACTCCAAACTTTTTTGGAAATCGACTCCCGACTCCGACTCCTACCCCTGAAAATGCTCGACTCCCGACTCCCGACTCCCTACTCTATATATATATAGTAAGTATATATAATATATATATATATATATATAATATATATATATATATATATAATATATATATTATATATATAATACATATATATATATAATATTATATATATATATATATATAATAATATATATATATATATATATTATATATGATTATATTCACAACATCATGCAACCCACCTTCTCTTCTCAAAACTAAGTAAGGTTGGTGCGTAACATACACCGGAAACAGAAAAGCAAGTAGAAAAATATGAATCAAGTCGAAAAGAAAGCCCAATGCCTTACCTGCCCCCTTTATACTTTAGTGAGAACTCGTGGCAGTAAGAAAATCCACCGTAGACCTTCACGGGGAACCGCGACGACCCATTAATGGGCATTTCGTCAAGTGGTTCATTGCCCTTGCCCAGTGGCTACTAGCCATACCGCCATCACAACCCTGCCATTTCACTCCGTATGCACCTTACTTCTCAGCCTCTGCCAAAACTCAACTTTCTCTCCCATGCATTCTTTACTCGACATCAATTTACAATTTACTTTTTTCGTTTGCCACCCACATCGTTGATCCTCATCACACTCACCGATAAAAATCGTTTTAACCAACCGACTACATCCGATGCTTTGCAATGACCCAAATATCTCAAACGTACTTTCTATTTATTCCTCATTACCCTTCTTCATCACCACATACGACTCTCCCTAATACGTTCATTCCTCATTTTATCAATCTCACACTCACACCTAACTCCACCCTAAGATTGTTCATTTCTGAACACATTGTGCGCTTTAGATCTATACCTTCTATTCCAGACCATAGTCTAATACTAATAACATTAACAATATATATATACAAACTGGTGTCCTAACATCCACCAACGATTTAATTGCACCAGCACACCTCCTTGCCATTCACAATTCGTACTACAACTTTCATCATTCGTTCTGTCCTTTTAATCCAACTAATATCTCCTAAATATTTAAACTCGGCACTTTTTCTCAGCTGCCACCATCTAACACTAATTGCACACGAGATCTACTCACTCAACCTTTACCTACTCTTATCTACGTTTAACTTTTTCAAACCCTCCTTTTACAAACCCCTGCCCAAATCTCTCTACCAATCCTCTCAAATTCTCTTCAGATTCGCCATTCGCCACACAAAACCAAATCATCCTCATATAATAGGTAGAGAACCCTCCACTCTTTCACTCTCCATCATTCTAACACAATCCCCTGTCACCCCACCTTTAATTCTTTCATAAACCCATCCATATACAAATTGAATAACAAGGAGACATAACAATCCCTACTCCACTCGCTATATATTTGGTTAAGCCGGATTTTGTGGGAGTGTGGCCTGGGAACTGATCCGCTGGAGACAGAAAACAGTGGTTTGGAGTCGTAAAGAAATGCCTGAAGAGAGGAATGTGAGTTTGGCGGAGGCGAGAAGATGTATAAAAGGAATTTACGAGATACCACAGCGAGGGTCCATCGCCGTCTCGGGGAGCCCTTACCAACCAACTGACTATCATCTATCATTTCCATGGGGCCAAACTCTCTCAATGTACTCTCCTTTATTCCCTTATTTACGACGACTTCACACTACACAACCCCTAATGCGTTCATTCCTTATTTTATCAATTCTTCTCACACCTAATACGCCCCTCAGATGGTCCATCTAAACACATTGTACCTCAGATCTATACCTCTTATTCCATACTATAGTTCCGAGCAATCTAGCAGATGTCCTTTGTCAGAAAGGGGACAACTTTGATTAGGGGGGAGGGGTCATTATGAATTTTATATTTATATTCCTGAAGGAAGGGATGGTGCCCAGAGTGTAAGAGGAACAGCATTACCCTGGTTTGACGGTCCAAAGTTTCTGTTGGGAATATTTCGGGCGGAGGTGCCTGGAGTACGGTATTAATTGGACATGTGGAGATCTTTCTTTGAGTTAACTTAGTGTGGATGTGTTTAATGAGGAGAATATCTGGGAGCGTGTTGTATATGTCAGAATAGTACACAGGTGGCGCGATCCTTTTTCCTTTCGGTGGAGGGGGTGGCCTATTGATAGTGACTTGCTGTGTAATTTTCAGCCCATCAATTCGAGATTGGCACTTACAAGAAGAATTTTTGTTTCGGACAGGAAGTGATGGATGGGTGTGGAGGGGAGGCAGCCTGTTATTTTTCTAAGAGCTTTATTTTTTAAGACTTCTAGCTTTTGCATATTGGACTGATATTGTAAGTGCCTAGGCTGGTTATGTATAGTTTACGAAAGGATGGAGGTAGTGTTTGCATACTGCTAACCGCACAGCCACCTAATTCGTTTGAACTTTTTTTTCTCTTTGGAGTGTTTTTTAGCTTTCAATCATTTCTAGAGTTCACACTTGAGTTTGTTCTGGTTTCTCTTTGCATCTAATGTTCACTGTAATTTTTTTTTTTAATTTTGGCATCGGTAATTGTTACGAAGATTTTAAATGAATTTTGCACTTTATCATATGCATAATTTAACTCAAGAAGTTTGTTGGGTCTTATACCTAGAAATATTCATATTAAGTGTCAGTGGCATAGTTGCCCCTCTTCACCTCAAAATAAACATAAATGTTACCTTTTAAGAGAAAGTGCATTGCCAGCGTCCTCGCTAAATTTGTAAGGTTAAATAATATAGGCTTTGTAAATAAATCTTCAATTTAGTTTAAGATGTTTAAATTTTTATCATTTTTCAGACCACAGCGATCAGCAGAGAAGATTGTTGAAATTTGATTCATTTTACCAAGTTGTCTTGAGGAACGTCAGTGATCAACAGCATATTTTAATTATCAAGGTAATAAACTAATGTTTTTGTGAGTGAAATGTACATAACATTATAAAGTATTATAAAACGTATAAAATGACATTCTCAGTGACAACACCTGGTGCTTAAGTGTTTGGCTGACATATAAGTTTTCATAAAAGTATAACTAGTGTCTTTCATGGGGAGAAACTCGTATTACTTAAATTACACTGGGAAATAAAATATTTTCATTGTGTCCATGATTTTAGACCTGATTCTATATATTTTCATGCCTCTGATCCAATAGTAACATGTTTTCAACCGTTTTATATTTTGTTATATCTGTAGTAACGTGTATTCTTTATACTGAAAGGTTTGACATAGTTTCATCATGAAATTTTTTTTAAATCCCCCTATGTGCGAGATCCCGCATAGGGGATCCCCTAATCCATTTGCGGAGAGTATACTTTGCTTTAGCAAAAAAAAAAAACTATTACGGATTTTGTTAGTTTATTTGGTTACTTCAAAATACAACTAGGGGATCAAGTAAGTTATGGAAACCAAGCTCTGTGGAAATCATGCATGGAACACCTGCGGCAATGGACGAACTTAAAAGGAGGTGCCTGAAATATGGTATACCAATGGTATGGATGGAACAAAAAAGTGATTACCATTTCTTATGTAAATGATTTCAATGGACGTAAACGGGGTAAATGGACGTATCCTGTCATAGACTCCACTAGAAAGCCTTGTGTACATTCAGATTTGATACCTATCCTATCTTTTAGCACCTTTCAGGGCTCCCTCAAGAGAATGAATGAGCTACTGGCATAAAGCGTTTGTGAGCAAAATATAGTGATTTCGAAGAACCCATCATCGGTTAACGAAGGTTTTAGTCAGCACGAATTGAACAACCTGATAAGTTTTTTCTTTCAAAGAAATCGCCTGGATTGTTTGCTTCCAGGCTGGCAGAATTTTTTTTTTACTGTTGCCGGAAACCAGAATCACGATTTATCGCAACAGAGAAAAAGATTACTATTTATTATAATTTTAAAACTATAAATTATTTTTTTTGCAACAATGGGAAAAGATTTCTGGTGAAATTGGGCATATCGGAATACTCGCCAAGTGAATGGCGGTTAAACATAAATAGCTCCAAAGGGAGCCTAAAATGTTTTTTCTACTTAACGGCAACCGAATCAATCCGATGGTCTCTGTTAGTCGATTGCCAGAATTAAGAGTACAGGAGTAGTTCACAGTCCTAGGAAAAGATCCTCATATCCGAGAATCATCAATGAGTGATGTTTGTGATTCATAAATATTAACTGAATTTTCTCATGACGACCAAAGGTGCGGCTAACACCATATTATGCGCAATTGATATCTTTTGACACGTACGAGAAAGATGAGAACTGGGGACGAACAGTTGCCTCTTATAGAAAAATGGGGTCTTGGAACAAATACTCATCAAAAGACGCATTGGCTGCAAAAGAGAAAGTATCATCATGACACCACTTGCATCATCAACATTAACGATGAAACCATTTTATATAGGCTTTGACAGAGATGGGTTCAAACTTTGTTACATATGGTAGAAAATTTCATGCGCCTGAACTATTGAAAAGATGAAGAAAGCGTATTTCAATGGACCGAGAACTCATGAAAAGAGCCCACGATGGCGAAGATTCGTTAGAGAACAATTGGAAACACGATCGTGTAATTTTTCTGGTTATAAAGACAGTGCTTCGATAAGTATTGGTGGACCTTGCCGTAATACTGAGCATCAAAAATTGCTTACCTCCACAGTCATTTGAATAGATTCCCAGATAACATTCTTTTATCTAAAATTCTAGATCTGTTTGTATATCCAGCCATTATGCAGCTGTTCAAGGGAAAATATTAATTTTTTGCAATATATTTTTTCTTTTTTCATTAGAATAACGGCAAAGATGGATATGATAGGCAAAAACCAGTAAAGTAATTAGCTTCAACGTAACTAAATACAAAAAAATTTTGTTGCCCCGTAATATTATAAGAATCCTAGCTTAAATGTTCAACAATTTATATTTTGTATTTCAGAATTACAACGTCAATATGGATGGTCTCGTAAGTTCTGAAATCTATTTGGAAGGAAATGTCTACAAAGAAGACTTCAACAAACAGCCAGCCGAGATGATGTAAGGTAAATGTCACTAATCTTGTAAATGAAATATTTACTTTTAAGTAGTAGTTTTAGTATAATTATCAACCTAATTCCCTTCATTGCTTCATCATAATCAGACTGCACTATGGCTTAGTGGTTCACTTATACCTTATAAAGTGGTAGAAAGTTATAATCGATTGACTTAGCGGCCTTTTAGTGGCTCAGTGGTGCAAAGTTGTATAACTTCGAACTTAACGGCCTTGTTGCATAGATAGATGAACAGCAATGAAGGGAAACAATTTTTACTTGGAGGAAGGAAAGAAAGGTAGTGTTCCTTCTTAAGGGCCCCAATTAAATATACTTTGGCCCTGCAAAAGTTTTTAAGTATTTTAATTTTTTTATTTTATTTTTTTTTTATTTTTTTTTTAAATAAAACTAATTTGAACTACAATAAAATTGGAATTATTATTATTAACCACAATTAAAATAATGTAGTATTCATTTCTTTTATTGCAGTTGAATTATTCAAAGTATGGATAAAGAAAGTTCTTCTCACTGGTGCCTCCTGCAAGAAATATACAACAAATAAAAAATTATATTTCATCTTATGTCATTCCATAATAATCTAATTTTATTTATCTCCCTTTCAAATTTAACCTCAAGCTATTTAAACAACAATGGTAATGATTAAATAACTATTCGTACTAATATGAAATATTGAGGTTAAAACTATTGGATGGTTAACAGTTTTCGATTCACATCCTACAATTTTTCTTTCGAAATGACTTGAGCTATACAAAAACTGCAATAACCAAATTGATGTTTTTAACAAAAATTAAATCAATGAAGGAAATAGATTACCGCGTAGATGGAATAAAGCAAATAGCCCAGCATTCCCGATTCGCAACTGAAACCACCCCGCATTTATGTAGCAGACTACTATAATTATATATAAAATCCACACTTCACAAACACAACCCCCTACCAACCCAAACAAAATTCATGTCACATTACTCTAAAATTGCCACAAACCTACAATACCCACCAATAGATTAACAATTAATAGACTTCAAGGGTCATACTCAATTTTGGAAATTTATAGTAAATTATTAATGGTTTTATTTTTTGGTATGTACTACTATTTTTCCCACATATTTAGTAAAAAAATCCAACTTTCATGTTTATTTCTCTGTACTGCATGATTTTTTTTTATCCCCAACCAAATGTGTCGGATCAAACTTATTTTTGTTTCCAATTTAATACTAATAGAAATGAAAATTATATTCCCAAAAATTAAGCATGTTCATCACAAAAATAATTAAAACTTTCTCTCAATGCTACATTAATTGAAGAAAGCTAATTGTAGGTAACCTAACAAAATCAACTGGAACCATGGATGAGGTATGGTTTCCCCCCCCCCCTTTTATTTCTTTAAAAATAACGTTTACATAACAAATAAAAAATAACAATTTGAAAAAGTAATGTAATGATAGAATTAACTACAAAAAATGAAAACAATATGACGAACAAATTCTCCACAAGAATAATTTTATTTTATTTCTCAATCTTCTTTTGCACATTTTTTATTTCGTGCAAAGCAGTGGTACTCTTATGCATTCTTAGTCCTTACATTGGCTTCTTCAACCAAGGAACTGTAGTTAATGATGTTTGTTGTAGCTTTAGCTTCTTTTTCCTGAAGGGATTTTTCTTTGAATATAGCTTCTTTCGTTTCTCGTGATTTCATTTCAAACAACTCTTGTTATTTCCTTTGTCTTCCTCTTTTTGTATTTTTAGTTGGGCCTTGATTATTTCTCTTCCTCCAATCTTTCTAAATAAGATTTATAACCATTGATTCCCTTCTCAAAAAGTCCTTTGATATGGGCACCTTATGGACTTCATAACCGAATTGCCTTAAGCCATCTTTGATAGACTGTAATGCACTAACTGATGCCTGAGAAAGGTTGGTTCTGGAATCTGTAAGGTAATTGGATGTCTGTGAAAAGCTACGTTCAACATCAGCATTTCCATGCAGAATCATGAGAGCTTTAATCAGACTCATCAACTGAGGATACTTACATTGATTAAAAGAGTTTTTCAGAGAAAATCTTACTCCAATCTGATCAACCCCGATTTGATTTTTTTTCCTTCAACTTCAACAAACATTGGGTGAAAAATGTAAAAAAAAAAAGTAGGGCATTTTATTCAAAAGTAGCACATTTCCTACTGTAGTAGGAAAAAAGGACACAATATGAACCCTGCGACTTAGAAAATTAAAGAACAAGTAAGAAACCTCTCCCACTTACTCCGCTAGAGAGTCTTAACACCATCAAAAAAACTGAACTTGCATGCAGTAGGTCCTCACAAAATATCTTGTTAATATCCACCTCAGGCATCTGGGAACTA
The DNA here is from genome assembly GCA_015478945.1 of Trachelipus rathkii. Lineage (NCBI taxonomy): Eukaryota > Metazoa > Arthropoda > Malacostraca > Isopoda > Trachelipodidae > Trachelipus > Trachelipus rathkii. The sequence continues at coordinate 25,975 of JABUQX010033540.1, forward strand.
ACGCCATAGCACTTCTAACCTAAACATTCAATACAAAATGGCAAACCAACACAATCCCCATACTAAAACATAACAACCCAGCTTCATATAGACCTATATCTAAAGTTTTTGAGAGATTAATACTGAACAGAATCTTTCCCCTCTCAGATACACAACATCCTCATGGGCTTTAACCAAAACCTACCAAACTCCCGCACTCTTCTAGTAGCGATATACATAAAGAAACTATTTGATGCACAGTTCCACGGCACTTCTTAACAGACAAAATCTTTAACACAGAAATAACCATCAATAACAACAAAATAATAGCAAATTTCCTATCTGATAGCACAGCGAAAGTCATACAAGAATGCCACACTTCCCCTACATACAGGTTATATAATGGAGTCCCCCAGGGCGTCATTCTATCACCAACACTCTTTAATCTTTTTATGCGCGATCTTCCACATCCCACATGCCCTCAATAAAAATCAATAGTTATGCAGATAACCTGACAATCATAGCTCAAAGTCCATCTAAAAATACAGCAATACATAAACCAGCTGGAACAGTGGCTATCAGCCAACAGAATGACTGTTTCTCTCCAAAAATCCTCTATCACACTGCTCACACCAAACAGAAGAGAATCAAATACCCATCCAACAGACTCCCTCTCAATAAACAACCCATCGTCCTAGGCTTAACTTTCCACGCACACATGACTTTCACCCCAACATAAACTAAATGCAATGAAAACACTAACCGGAACAAATTTCGCCCAACACAAAGAGTCCCTCACCATTGTATACAGGCAATACCTTCTTCCAATCTTGAACTATTAATCACCCGCATGGGCGTCCGTAAGAGCTCAGACCAGCATCCAAAAACTTGAGCGCGTTCAAAACAAAGCTCTCAGGATAATAGCAGGCTGTCTCCTATCCACACCCATCCATCATTTACAAACAAATACAAAAATTCTCCCTATAATGGTACATCTTGACTTGACGGACTGCCAGTTTTATAACAGATCTCTCTCAACAGGCCACCCCCTCCAACAAAAAGGAAAAAATATCACGCCAGCTATATAGTATATACTATTCTAGCATATACAAGCTTCCTCCCCTGCCACCAGACACTCTTATTATAAAACATCCACACACAGTTAACACAAAGAGCGATCTCCGAATACCCAAACAACACCATACTCCTACCGCGTACACCCGAAATATCTGTCACAGAACAAACTCTGAATCGTCAAATCAGAGCGATGTTTTAGAGCTGTCAGTAAACATTGGAGAAAATCCACCGTGAACTGAGGAATGCGACAGGAATGAAGCCTTTAACATGGCTAGATTTGGAGAAAGGTGATGACCAGGCAAATGGTGGGAGGAGGGATTAGTAAAGGAGTATGCCCTTCATCATAAGAAAACGGCAGCACCTTTTGCAAAGGGATGTTAAGGATGTTATAAACTGTGTTTGCAAATGGCCAGTAAGGAGGATTCCGAGGTATCTCTCGCAGAATCGGTGTTAGAGCAAATGGTATTGGGGTTTGAAAGCGAAGATAACTTGAAGGCTCACCCGGGAGGACGATTGCCAAGATCCAGTGGAGATACGGATCGCCTCGTTTTGAATGGGATCTAACAGGTGTAGTAGAGTTGGGGAAGCCTGACCATATAGTACGCAGCCATAGTTCAGCTTCGATTGGATTAGCTCGGTGTGGAGACGTTAAAGGGACTTGCGATCAGCACCCCAAAATTTTGTCTGATGAAAATTTTGTGAAATTTTTAAAAAATTGAAAAATTTTGTGATCTGCTGTGATGAAAACTTGTTGGAAGAAGTTAAAGGCATCATCAATAATCGGAAACCGCTTATTGAAGAGAGAAAGTGGGATAGCTGTGGCCTGATGAAAAGGAGCCTACTCCGCTCGGTCATAACGCCAGCTGGAATTCGGTTTTAACATTGGGCTCAGTGCAAGTTCATTTAAGGTTATTGGGTAATGGTCACTGCCGTATGAATATTCAAAGCGGGACCAGATAAAGCGATCCATAAGAGAATGAGAGAAGAAGGAAATATCGATAAAAGAAGAAGAGTGTGTATCTAAACGTTCATATGTAGGGAGTCCTGTGTTAAGGTATCCCAGGGAAAAGGGTGTTAGATCTACAAGGATTTTAGACTTAGACGAGGGGTGGCGAAGGTTGACATATCCTAGTATAACAACCGGAGTACGGAGCTGATTTAAAAGATCAGTTAGGTCAAACTCACTACTCGGAGCCAAGTAGATCGAGCAAACAGTAAGGTCGATGGACAGATGAATTCGTGCTGCCACTGCATGAAGTCTAGTTTGAAGAGGGGACAGATTTATGAATGACTATTTCTGCACCAACCCCCATCAGTGTCACCTCTTTCTATAAAGGTTGGCGACGATTTATATTCCGATGGTTGGAAGAAGTCGCGATGACATTATCGAAGTTTCTGCAAACATATGCACTTTGGTGTACATATGTTTATTAGTTGAACAAGCTCATCAAAATTATAGTAGTAGTCACGACCATTCCATTGAAGGAAGGTGGCAATGATATATTGCTATAAATTTATGATGATGGTCTTTTTGAGACAATTGTCTCTATGTGTCTAGGGGTGATGCTGGAAGTGGATTCAGATGGGGAGCAAAGGCTGAGAGGTGAATCTCGACGATTAGGAGCAGTAAGAAAAAGTCGTACAACAGACAGTTGGGTTGTAAGACCGGTTTTGTGGGGATTTTTTTCTGTGGTATTTGGTGGAGGGGCTCCGGCATGCATGCGAAGTAAGTTGAGTTCAACCAAGTCCATCTTATTGTGTGGACTTGTTTGGTCGTTGGAAGAGCAAACAAAATGCTCATGTTTAGGAATGGAAGCGATATCAGCATCTGCCAAGCAAGCAGATTTAGAAATGAGTGAAGAATATGGGAATGTTTCCATGGATGCAGTGTAAACATTTGACACCGGAAAAGTGTCACTTTCCTGTAAAAAAGTTGGAGTTGCGATATTGGGATTCGTTGTCAGTTAATTTGTATATGGATCAGGTGTGGGACATCAGGTGGGTGATTTTGGAAACCTGGACAATTTGTGTCATTCATCTCACTTGGAAGCGCAACGAGAGGAGAGAGAGAGGAGAGAGAGAGAGAGAGAGAGAGAGAGAGGAGAGAGAGAGAGAGAGAGAGAGAGATAGAGGAGAGAGAGAGAGAGAGAGAGAGAGAGAGGAGAGTGAAAGAGAGGGAGAAAGAGAGAGAGAGAGAGAGAGAGAGAGAGAGAGAGAGAGAGAGAGAGAGAGGGAGAGAGAGAGAGGAGAGAGAGAGAGAGAGAGAGAGAGAGAGAGAGAGAGAGAGAGAGAGAGAGAGAGAGAGAGAGAGAAGAGAGAGAGAGAGAGAGAGAGAGAAGAGAGAGAGAGAGAGAGAGAGAGAGAGAGAGAGAGAGAGAGAGAGAGAGAGAGAGAGAGAGAGAGAGAGAGAAAATAAGAAAGAGAGAGAGAGAGATTATTTGAACAGAGAAAGAGAGAGAGAGAGAGAGAGAGTGAGAGAGAGAGAGAGAGAGAGAGAGAGAGAGAGAGAGAGAGAGAGAGAGAGAGAGATAACGCAACTTGAATAATTGCTAACCATAACAGAATGATGGAGATATAACAAAATACCATTATTAAAAAAAATGAATGTAAACTTCCCCTGAACAAAAAACTACGATCCTTAGAGTGACATTTGATTCCCACGTGATATTTACTCCACAAACATTGAAGGGCCTCAAGGGCCCCACATAAATTCAAATCAATAAAGAGCATATCCTTCTGGAGTGCACGTTGTGGGTGAGATAGATGCTAAATTCTTTAACAATCCAATTGTGGCTGTATAGGTCAAATTCATCTAAAACATTCCCAAAATTTTTAATAGATATCGATGGAATGAATGACTATACTAAGATTGGTAAGTATGGATCTATGGCTGACGTATTTGACTTGCTGCTCTCTAACTTGTGTGAAAAATTGTCAAGAAAAGTAATTACTAAATTGCTTTGTCTTTTA
>JABUQX010033541.1:0-2500 GCA_015478945.1 Trachelipus rathkii
AGATCAATAGATCGACAGATCAATAGATCAATAGACTTCAATAGATCAATAGACTTCACGATTGACAGGAGGGTAGGTTAATGGTTATCATTGATTTATCGATTTAGGGTATGTAAAAACAAGATAATTTTAAAAAAATTTGAATCTAATCAGTCAGATCAAGAGATCAATAGATCAATAGACCAATGGATCAAACTGGTCAGGGAAGGTGGATGGTGGTTTGATTTACTGATTTACTGATTAGGGTATGTAAACATGACAATTTTAGTAAAAATTGGACCTTAATCAATAGACTAATAGATCAATAGATCCCAACTGGTCAGGAGGGTGGGTTGGGTGGCTTTGATTTACTGATTTACCGTTTTTAGACTATGTAAAAACGTAAATTTGAAAGTTATAAACATAAAAAGAATAAGAAATTTTTATTTATTTTTAAGTTTGGGGTCCCGGAGACCCCTTAGGCTGTGTACGGCTATTTAACCCATATTATGAGTACCTTATATGGTAGGTGTATACCGAGTTTCATCGTTCTAGGTCAATATTTCAGATTTGGTGGGGCTGGTCCCCGAATTTGGCCAAATCGGTCATTTTACCCTGGATACATCTAAGATACAACAAGAAAGATGTATACCAGGTTTCGTTGTTCTATGTCAATATTTCAGATTTTGGGTGAGTACCCCGTCTGGGGCATCCACAGTCATTTTACACCCTGGGTCATCTAAGATACATCCTCGGAAGGTTGTATACCGAGTTTCCATCATTCTATGTCAATATTTCAGATTTGTGGGGTTGGTCCCTGAATTTAATAACCGGTCATTTTGCACTCTGCAGCAGACTCTTAAGATAATAAACCCTGGTGTGCGGTTGTATATCAAGTTTCGTTGTTCTGGTCAATATTTCAGATTTTGGGGTGAGTACCCTGGCTTGGGGTGCCCAGTCATTTTACACCCAAATACCAGATACATCCTCAGAAGGCACTGAGTCACCATTCTTGCAGCCATTATTTCTGGGATTTGAAATATCCCTGAATCATCAAATCGTCATTTTACCTGTAAACACTATGATACAACCTAAAAGGTTGTGGCGTCATAAGTTTCGTTGTTCTATGTCAATATTTCGATTTTAAAGAGTACTTCTGGCCAAAAATCAGCCATTTTACACCCGGGGTCAGGCCCTAAGATACATCCTCAGAAGGTTATATACTGAGTTTCATCATTCTATGTCAATATTTCAGATTTGGGGGTTGGTCCCCGAATTTGGTAAAATCGGTCATTTTACCCTGTATATATATCTAAGATACAACCTAAAAAGGGTTGTATATCAAGTTTCAGCTTACTACATCAATATTTAATGTTTGGGGTGGGATCCTTCTGGGGATCCTAGACACCCTATACGGTCTATAACCATCATATTCGAACTTTACGAGACTCGATAACCCTTATAAACATCCAAACATTGTTGTTATAATGATTGTTTATTAACTGCACCGCAGTGGCTCCAGCACCGGTGCCGGAGCCAACTCCTCAGATTCACATACCAAGTATTTCTAGAAACTCAACTCTGCATCCTCTCACCAAATTTCAGTCAACACGGGAACACTTCAATTTATGGTAGGGTCCTCTTCGGGGACCCACGGGGACGTAACTTTGTATGACTAGGGTACTTCCCCATCTAACACCCCTCCATTTTAACCTAATACGATAACCCTAACCCATGTAGATGTATATCGAACTCAGAAACTGGATGCGAAGAAACCCGGTGAAAATAACAAATAATAATAATAATAATAATAATATTAATAATACAGACAGATCAACACTAACCGATGCCTGAACCAAACCGAACCGCTGCCGCGGCCGGAGCCGGAGCCGGAGTCGGAGCGCGTAAAAAAACGATCGAGTCGGAGTCGAGCCGGAGTGACCACATACCAAGTTTAAAGCAAATATCTCTATTCCTTCGTAGCGAAAAGGGTGCGTGTGTGTATGTGTGTGTGTATGCGCACGCGCAAGCGCGCGTAATAAAAAATAATTACGAAATAACATAGACAAACGTCGGTTTGACAGCCCTTCGGGCTGTCAATCCTCCATATAACCCTAATATATCTCTATTCATTTATATAGAAAAAAGTGGTATCGCGCAGGTGGTATATTACTACTATATATATATATATATATATAATATATATACTAAATACCAATTATCATTATTAGTGACATAGACTGATTTTTTATATGCTTATTTATTATTTATATTCAAATTTATTATTATTATTACTATTATTATTATTATTATGATTATTATTATTATTATTGTACATATTATATGAAGTTATTATTATTATTATATTATTATATCAATCTTTTCAACTTGTCGGATCACATATTGTTACTATTTCATATATAAACATATATATATTATATATATATATATATATTATTATACATATTATATTATACATATATATATTATTATATATTATTATTATTACACATATATTATT
>JABUQX010033541.1:10000-13387 GCA_015478945.1 Trachelipus rathkii
CTACTATATCTATATATTAATATATATATATTTACTATATATATACTTACACTCATATTATATAATATATTATTCTATTTACTACTTACACTTAATTATACACTATATATATAGTAACTATATAATATATCTTCATAATCTCAGAATAAATCTGGATCAATCACTAAAACACTTTATTAAATATTCTACTCTATATATATATCTTATATTTAAATAATAAAAAAATAAAAAATCATTATTTTTTTATCATATATATATATCTATATAATATTAATATAATATGATATATATATATATATTATATATATTAATATATATATATGTATATTAATATTAATATATTATTATATTTTCAATATATATTAAGCTATATATATATTACTATTATATTATATATTATACTATAACATATCTTACTTAATTACTTTATATATATTATCATTATACATCTACTTAAATAATATATCAGTAACTTATATATATTATATAATTATTTATCTATATACTATTATATAATATTAAATATATATATAATACCTATATAAAAATATCTTTCATATATCTACTATATCTATATATTTATATATATTCTAGTTATATATATACTTACTCTATATATTATTAAAAATATATTTATATAATATACTTCTATATCTATTTATATATATATATTCATTCATAATATATATATATATATTACTATATATATATATATTATATATACTATATTAACTTTTATCTATATATATATAATATTCAATAGTATATATATAATATTAATATATATAAATATATATATATTATATATATATTTATATATCTACGATACTATCTATAATATCGTATACTTATATTATATATGTATATTTTCTATATATATATCTAATATAAATAATTATTATAAGTTATTATTATTTATACTATATATACATATATATTACTTCTCTAATAATATTATTTACCTATATCTATATATATATATCTACTACATATATTCTCTATATAGCTATAGCAGTAATTATATATTTATATACAATTATATTAATAATATATCTACTATATATATTATGACTATATATATTTTATTATATATTTAACTTATATATATATATATATTAGTATATCTATATATATATATATATTATTATATATATATTATTATTATATTATTACTATAATATCATATATATATATTCTTCCTACTATTTTCTTATATATATATCTCCGTGTATATATATTTATAATTCTTTTATAATTGTGTCTTTCGAAAATTTACTTTCAAAAACTTCGCTTTTAAATTGACCGCTGATGAAATTTTTAACTTTAAAAAGTGGCAATATGAAATACAAATAAAAGCACCCAGAAAAAAAAAAAAAAAAAAATTAAAATAAAAAAGCCAAAAGATACTAATAAAAAAAAAAACAAACAAGAAAAAGAATTGTAATATAATTAAATTATAAAAACACATAAGCAGAAAGAATCAGTTTAGTTATTGATAATGCCTTATCTCCACTGGCAACACTATCACCTTGGCCAGAATTTTCATCGGCAGTGGGGAACAAACGCGATCGGAGGTAATCCTTTTGGAGGGAACTTTCAAGCTACTCCTTATGAATCTATTCAGCCTTTAATCATTTAGCACCTTTATTTTAACCTCCTTTGTTTATTATATCTAATTTATACATTTTTCTTTGTATGAACTTACTGATACAACAGAACTCACGAACAAGAAAGCAGCTAGATCACTACCATCCACACTATAATTACAAGTATAATATTTATGATATTATATATATATATTATTTATATATTTATATTATTTATATTTATATATATATTAATTATAATTATAATATATTAATAATATTATTATATACTATATATATTATATATATATATTAACATATTATATTATATAGTATATTTTATTATTACATATGATATATTATATATATAATATATATTATGTATATATTTATTTCTATATATATATATAAATTATATGTAACTATATTTTTATATTATATATATATATATATATTTATTTTATTAATATATTATTATACTATATATATATAATATATATATATATATATATATATAATATATATACTATATAATATATTATAACTATATATATCTATATAATATATATAATATAATATTTTATAAATTATATATATATTATAAGATATAAATTATATATATATTATTAACTATATATATATGCATATATATATTCATACTATTATATATTAGTATCTTTATTATTATCTACTAATATCTTCAAACGGTGTATATATATTATATATTATATATAGTTTTAATATTTATTCATATTTATTATTATATATTTTTTTAATCATATATATGGTATAATTCAGCTATATAATATTTTATCATATATTTTCAATAAATATTATATATTTAATATATTATAAAATAATACATATATATACTAATATATTATATATATAATATATATATATATATATAATTATATATATATTTATTTATATATAATATATAATTCTTAATATATAATATATTATAATATATATAATATCTATTAATATATGTCCTTTATTTCATATATTCTCGATTTCTGATTTTATATATTTATATCCATATATATATATATTATATTATAATTTAATATATTAATCTATATAATTATTATACATATATTCATTAATATGATTATTATTTTATATTAAATATTATAAATTATATTATTAATTATTAATAATAATTAATTATATATTTATATATATATAATATTTATTATATATAATATATTATATATATATATAATATATATATATAATATTAATATATATAATTATATATAATTACTTGATTATGATTTTATATATATATTATCATTTAATATATATATATATTTATATATATACTATATTTATATATATATATATTTATTATATATATATATTATTATATTAATATAGTATATATTTATTAATATAATTAATTTCTACCTTTATATATATATAATATATATTGATTGATTTATATATATATATATACATAACTATATAGTATAGTATATATATTATATAATATATATTAATATATTATATATATATAATATATATATAATATATATTAGGTTATTATATATTATATATATTATAGTATAGTATGACTTATATAAATAGTATATATATAATTTATATACTATATATAATATCTTTATATATTATATTAATATAATATATATATATAATATATAATATTATTTATATATTAATATAATATATATATACTTATTATTATTTTTATTCTATTATATATATATATATATATATATTATTATATTATTTTAATTCATATTAAATTATATATATATATATTTATTAATCTTTA
>JABUQX010033542.1:0-20000 GCA_015478945.1 Trachelipus rathkii
GACATCGTTAAAGGTGGATTTTATTGAAGAAGTTTATTTTTAAAGAAAATTGTTTTGATAAATTTATGGTACATTATGCTATTGCAGCAGGTTAAAAAGAAACTTTTTTAAATTTTAGGAAGAAATGTGAATTATAATATTTTTTAAAATAAAGAATGTTTTTAAGTAAAATTATATTTACATACGTTCAGGCAAGCTTATAGTATCCATACAGAGGAAATATCTTCTTGTTTTTTAAGGTGAATGATAATATAATTTTTTCCGTTTTTTAAAAAAAAATAAAAAAATCATTAGTGAAATTAATAAACGTAAATGTACAGTTGCACATACATCGTTCGAGGGAATGTATTAAATATTTAGGAATAATTTAATTATCCTTTTCTGTATTTCTTAAAAAAATCTTAATTTACTATAAAATATTTCTGTTTTATAATTCTAGAATTAAATAAAGTGTCATTAACAAAACGTATATACAGACTTTTCATCAAAAGCCATAAAAATTTTGTACAGAGAATTACTGTATTTCATATTTTGTAAAGGAAAGAATTATAGGGATAGAGGTTGGGCCGGATCCGGAGCCGGAGCCGGAGCCGGAGTCCGGAGCCGGAGCCGGAGCCGAGCCGGAGTCGGAGCCGGTTAGTCGGAGCCGGAGGCGGAGGCGGAGCCGGAGCCGGATGCCGGGTAATTTAAAAATGCTGGAGCCGGAGCCGGAGTCGGAGTCCGGAGTCGGAGTCCGGATTCGGAGCCGGTACAGTTAAAATGATGGAGCCGGGCCGGAGTCGGAGCCGAAAAAAAATTTGCCGGACTCCGCAGCCCTGGTATATATCTATAATACGTATAGTATATAGCTATATATATATATATATAAATATAATAATAATTATATATTATATATATATATATATATACATCACATGTTATATAATATATAAGATATATATATATATATATATATATATAATAATAATATATACTATATATATATATATATTTTATATAATATATATAATAACATATATATATATATATATTAATATATAATATATATATACATTATATATATACCTATATATAATATATATATAATATATATACTATAATAATATATATATATATATATATAATATATTATATATATTATATAAATATATATATATATAGTATTTATATATAATATTATAAATATACCATATATAGAATATATATATATATATATATATATATATAATATATATATATAATATATATATTATATATATATATATAATATATATATTAAATATATATCTATATATATATATTATTATGTATATAGTATATATATAATATATATATATCATATATATATATTTATATATATATATAACTATATTATATAATATATATATAATACATATTATATATAATATACCATATATAATATATATATATATATATATATATATATATATATATATAAAATATATATATATAGTATATAATATATTGCGTGAGATTGTTGTTATAGATCATAAGGTAACTTTTCAACCATAGTTTTATGACTCTCTCCTTAATCTTCGCTCTAAATAACAATAAATCAAAAGGTAATTGCAATAACATACAATAAAAATATTTATTAGTTCTATTTCTATTTTTACAATGTCTAAGTCAAGAATAGATAAAAAACCAAACAAAGGAGAAAATTATTGACAGAGAAAATATAGATTTCAAATATAGTTTAATAAATTTAAAGTATTTCCAAACACGCCCTAAAAAGTATATATATATATATATATAATATATATATAAGTATATATTATTATATATATACATCAATATGCTATAATATATATATATTATAGTATATATTTAGTATATAATATATATATATATATATCTATATTATATAATATATATATATACTATACTTTGACTATATATATTTATATATATATATATATATATATATATATATATATTTACTATATATATATATATATATAAATATATATAATATTATATTATATATATATATAATATATTTATAATATATAATATAATATATGATAATATATATATATATATTATATATATAGATACTATAATAATATACGTAATAGGCCTATAAGTAAAGATATATATATATATATATATATATATATATAATATATAATATATATATATATATATAATATATATATATATATATATATATATATATTATAATATATATATATTATTATGTTATACAAAGCACCATATCCTGCAATAGTTCAGGGTGAGGTAGTGCTGTAAGTTTTCAAAACGTATCATCACCATTTTCACAGAAAAGAAACATATGAGTATAAAAGGGGGTTTTCATCCCCTATCTATCGGGCGATGAAGAAAATTGTAAAATTTTCTTCCTTTAAACTCGACGACTTCGCGAAACGCAGCTTCATTTTTCCTAAAATTTAAAATTAAAATTTTTTTAATTTTTTTTTTTTTATTTTTGTCAACTTTATTCAAATTTATAAAAAGAAATTTTGTCAAAAAAAATCAAAAGTTTCAATTTTTTATCAAAGAGCAATAAAAAGTAACATGAATGCGATTTCTTATAATTATTTTTAAAAAATAGCTAAATGGGTTGTTTAGATAACGAAATTTATTCTGAGATGGTGTCGAACAAAAAAATTTCAATTCCAGTTAAAATTGCAATTCAGGTTCAGGATCAAAAAATGTTTTATTTATCATATGGAATCTAATTTTTTTGTTCATCATTCCTCAACCCTTAAAACTCAATCTTCGGATTTTACTCAGTCAAATAAATGGATCCAGAGCCGGAGTTGGAGCCGGAGCCGGAGCCGGAGCGGGAGCCGAAGCCGTATCCTAGGTATATATTTTTTTTTTTTCAATTAATAAAATTTTGAATGAAAAATTATTGGAAGATTGTGTTAAACAATTTTCAAAAACTAGTGACAAGAATTCCTTAGTCGGATCCAGGATCGAAGTCAGAGCCGAGATCGAACGGTCGGAACGGAGCTGGACTCCGAGTATGATTTTTTTTCGAAGAATATTTTTTTTAGATTTGCTGAACAATTTAAATAGTGCAGAAACCTTATTCGGATCCGGAGCTGAAGCCGAAGTTGGAGCCAGAGCCGGAGCCGGAGCCGGAGCCGGAGCCGGAGCCGGAACCGGAGCCGGAGTCGGATCCGGATCCGGAGCTGGAGCCGGATGCCCGGAAGCCGTGAGCCTGGATATGATTTTTTTTTTAAATATATTTTTTAGGTGAAAAATTAATCCCATATGAAGACGTACTGAACAATTTTCAAATAGTGCAGAAACTTAGTCAGATCCGGAGCTAAGAATGAAGTCGGAGCCGGAGCAGGAGCCGGAGCAGGACTCGGAGCCGTAGTATGAATGAATGTTTTTCAGAAAATATTTTTTCAGGTGAAGAAATATTACATGCCCAGAAGACGTACTGAACAATTTTTAATATAGTGCAGAATCCTTAGTCGGATCCGGATCCGGAGTCGGAGCCGGAGTCGAAGTCGGAGCCGGGGTCAGAGCCGTTGCCGAAGTTTTATATTTTTCATAAAATATTGTTTAGGTGAAAAATTTATTGCCAGAGGAAGTGCTGAACAATTTTCAAATAGTGGCAGAAACCTTAGTTGGATCCGAATCCGGATCCGGAGCGAAAGCTGGATTCTGGGTATAAATTTTTTTCAAGAAAATTTTTTTTAGATGAAAAATTTGTTGCCAGAAGAGGTGCTGAACAGTTTCAAAAAGTGCAGAATCCTTAGTCGGAGACGGAGCCGGAGTCGAAGTCGGAGTCGAAGTCGGAGCCAGAGTCAGAGCCGGTACAATAGTATAATTTTTTTTTCCGAAGAATATTTTTTTAAATGAAAAATTTATTGCCAGAAGACGTGCTGAACAATTTTCAACATAGTACAGAAACCTTAATCAGAGTTCCTGGAGCCGAAATGGTGAAGTCGGAGCCGGAGCAGTAGCAGTAGCAGGAGCAGGAGCGGGAGCCGGAGCCGGAACCTGGGTATGAATTTTTTTTTTTAAATATTTTTTAGGTGAAAAATTTAATGCCAGAAGACGTAATGAACAGTTTTTAAATAGTGCAGAAACCTTAGTCGGGTCCGGATCAGGATCCGGAGACAGATTCGGAGGCCGGGATCCTGGTGTATAATTTTTTTTCAAGAATATTTTCTAGATGAAAAATTTATTGCCCGAAGACTTGCTGCACAATAATTTTCAAATAGAGCAGAATCCTTAAGAATCTGGATTCGGAATCGGAGCCGGAGCCGGAGCCGGATTCAAAGTCGGAGATGGAGTCGGAGCCAAAGTATGATTTTTTTCGAAAAGATATTTTTTTAGTTAAATATTTTTTGATAGAAGACGTGCTGAAGCAATTTTCAAATAGTTCAGAGAAACCTTAGTCGGAACCGGAGCCAATGCCGAAAGCCGAAGTCGAAGTCGGAGCCGGAGCCGGAGCCGGAGCCGGAGCCGGAGCCGGAGCCGGAGCCGGATCCTAGGTATCGAAATTTTTTTTTTTAATATTTTTTAGGTGAAAAATTTATTGCCAGAAGACGTACTAAACAATTTTCAAATAGTTCAGAAACCTTAGTCAGGTTTCGGAGCCGAAAGTGAAGTCGGAGCCGGAGCCGAAGCCGGAGCTGGAGTCGGAGCCGGAACCGGAACCGGACCCGGAGCCGGACCCTGGGTATGAATTTTTTTTTTTAATTTTTTTAGGTGAACAAATTTAATGCCAGAAAACGTACTGAACAAATTTCAAATAGTGCAGAGACCTTAGTCGGGTCCGAATCCAGATCCAGATTCGTAGCCGGATCCTGGTTATAAATTTTTTCATGAGATAATTTTCTTAGATGAAAAATTTATTCCAGAAAACTTGCTGAACAATTTTCAAATAGTGTATAATCCTTAATCGGATCCGGATTCGTAGTCGGAGCCGGAGTATGATTTTTTTCGATTTTTTTTTTTTTTTTTTTGAAAAATTTTTTATTGATAGAAGACGTGCTGAACTATTTTCAAATAGTGCAGAAACCTTAGTCAGATCCGAAGCAGAAGCCGAAATCGGAGCCGGTGTCGGAGCCGGAGCCAGAGCCGGAGCCAGAGCCGGAGCCGGAGCCGAATCCTGGGTATAATATTTTTTCAAAAAATATCTTTTAGGGAAAAATGTATTGCCAGAAGACGTGCTGAACAATTTTCAATTAGTACAGAAACCTTAGTCGGATCTGGAGACGGATTCCGGAGCCGAACCCGGAGCCGGGTCCTGGGTATGAATTTTTTTTAAGAAATATTTTTTTTAGGTGAAAAATTTATTGAAAGATGTGCTGAACAATTTTCAAAAAGTGCAGGAACCTTTGATGGATCCGGATCCGAAGTCGGATCCGGAGTCGGAGACGGAGCCGGATCCTGTTTTTAAATTTTTTTCAGAAATATTTTTTTAGTTGAAAAATGTATTGCCAGAAGACTAGTTGACTAATTTTCAAATAGTTCAAAAACCTTAATCGGATCCGGATCCGGAGTTGGAACCTGGAGCCGGAGTCAGAGCCGGAGTCAGAGCCGGATCCTGTTTATAAATTTTTTTCAAGAAATTTTTTTTTTAGATGAAACATTTATTGCCGGAAGACATGCTGAACAATGTTCAAATAGTTCAGAAAACTTAGTTGGATCCGGATCAGGAGTCGGAAACGGAGCCGGATTTTGAGTATAATTTTGTTCCTATAAATATTTGTTTTTGCTTGTTTACAGTTTGTTTGTTTAAACAGTAATTTGAAAGTAGCTAATCATTGTTTTAAAGTAAGGAAAAAAGCTAATAAGATGCTGGGCATAATAAAGCGCAATGTTGTTTACAAGAGCAAGGAAGTTATAAGTAAACTATATAATAGCAATGTTAGGCCAGTATTAGAGTACTGTGCACAAGTTTGGCCCCCTTATTTAAAGAAAGACTTAGATATGCTAGAGAGAGTGCAATGTAGAGCAACAGGGATGATTTCTGGGTTAGAGGCTGGAGTTAGGAGAGCTTTCTGTAGAAAGACGAATTCTCCGAGGGGACATGATACAAGTCTTCAAAATATTTAAATCTATTGATAATAAAAACCAATAAATTCTTCATTGTAAAACACGGAAGGAAGACCAGGGGGCATATTAAGAAAATGAGGAAGAAAGCATGCCATCTTCATATAAGGAAGCATTCATTCAGTAATAGGGTTATTAAATTTTGGAATGGTTTGCCACAGGAGGCTGTTGAGTGCTGCTCGATTGCAACATTAAGAAAGGATTGGATAGGTATATGGATGGTTTGGGTATCATATAGTATAATTTGACTAAGCCAAATTTGCTTGTTTTTAGTTACAGTAGTTATTAAGGTTAAACTGCATGTTTTTATAAAGTTTCTATAAAGTTAATAAAGCTTGTAGTGTGGTTAGCATATTCTTTAGCTATAGTTTTTTTTCCTTGTAATTGTAGACTTTGAGTATATTCTATGTAAGTTATTGACAAACCCTAGGGTGCTTTGTGGATTTGAATGAGCATGTTTTAGACTTTGTATATACTATGCAAGTTATTGACTAAGCCTAGGGTACTTTGTGGATTTTCATGAACATGTTGTTTCGTCGTTGATTCATTTGGCTTGACTGGGACAGTCTCAATAGGCTTATGTGGCTTCATACTCTCTTTAATTTCTATTGTTCTAATGTTATATATATATTATATATATATATATAATATATATATATAATATAATATATATATATATATATATATATATATATATATATATATATATATATATATATATATATATAAATATATACTATATATATATATATATATATATAAAATTATATATATAAATATATATATATATGATAATATAATATATATATATACTCTATTTTAATATATATATATATATCTATGATATATATATATATATATATATATATATATAATCTTATTGACTGGTTAAGTTCATTTCTAGTTTTACTTTATTTTTCTATATCTTTCTCCCTACTACTACCCTTGAATATATGAAAATATTCAGGCTTTTCAATTATTTTCTCTTATATCTCTATTCCTATAAATGGGTTTTCTCTTCGTAAATATAATGGGTATAATCTTAAAAAAAAAAACAGTTTATTAGATGATATTCATCAGAATTTACTTAAAATGTTCACACATGATGATAAAGCAATTTTGACTTTAAACTCCTCATTCAAATAAATTATGCTAAGCATGTCTCGAAATTCAGTAAAATTTCCAATTCGAAAATCTCAGGTGGTGTTATCAGCTTATCTCTATCCTAAAGAAACTGCAATAAAACACTGGCAAAATAAATCGCTCGAGAGGGATTTCTGTATTTTGATATTATATTTAGATGCCCTTAACTAGTATATTTTTTTGATTAGGTAACGTTTCTTATAATATTTTAAATACTTAATGTCAAAGGAATTAGATGGTGTTATTAGCGTTTCTCTATCCTAAAGAGTTTTGGAGTTATAGAAACATAGGAACATAGTAAATAAAGAGAAAGTAAGAAGCCACATAACCCTATCAAAGCTTTCCCCATCAAACTATAATAAATATTTACTAAACACATGCTCATGCAACATTCACAACCTACACCGTCTCCTAAGACTTGTCAATATCCTATACAAAAGAACATATATTATGTATGCCAACTACTACCAAAAACATAAACTATAGCTAAGGTAAATTCTAACCACACTACAACATTAATAAGTTTACATGGGATTTTACCTTATCTGACTAAAACCACGGCAATTTGGATTAGTCAATATAAATTAAATGATGCCCAAACCATTAAATATTGCAAGTGAATCGCACTCAACAGCTTCCTGCAGCAACCATTAAATAAATTAAGAGCCATATTACTGAATGAATGTTTTTTCAAATTCAGATGACATGCCTTCTTTTTAATTTTCTTATCGTGTCCCCAGGTATCCTGTTCGTGGTCTACTATAAAGAATTTATTGGTTTCAGTATTATCAATAGATTTAAATATTTGTAAACTTCTATCATCATGTAACAACTAAAATTCGAAATTCTAAATAAAACAATCTAACTTCCTCCAGCCTCTCGCAAGCCTACCTCAACCTGAAAATAATCCTTCATGCTCTACCTGCACCTATAATCAAATCGCATTCTTTAAACAAGATGCACAAACTTTTCACAATACCTTACTGGCAAAGCTAACATAGCTATTAAAAGCTTACTTGTATAACTTTCTTGCTCTTGTAAAGGACATTACGCGATTTATTATACCTAACTTCTTACTAGATTTATTTCTTGCTTCCAAACACTGAAGCAATTTCAGATTACTGCTTATAATCACACCTAACTCATTTTCATGTTTCACAGACTCAGACTATTCTGTATTCAAATCGTAGTTAAATATTATATTTGAGTAAACCGAGGTGAAACCTTACCTTTTTTATAAAATAGAAGTCATATGCCCTATCTACGCACAGAAATAATTTATCAAGAGATATTTGATCTTGCACATACCATCATTAATTCCTTACGAATTAGAAAACTTTGTACCATCTGCAAATTGTGAAAACTTTAATTTAAACCCTGGTCGAATTGAATTAAATAAGGATATATATATAATATATGAATATACTATAATATAAATATAATTAAATATATAATAATATATATTATATAATATATATATATAATATATATATGAAATATATATATATATATATATTATAATATGATATATATATATATAATAATAATCTAATATATATTATTAATATATATATTATATATAGATATATATATATATATATATATATAAATATTATATATATAATATATAATAAATATAAATATATATAATATATATATATATATATAATATATATTATAAAAATCACCAACTTCTTTATTAAAGATGGGAGATGAGCAACATGCACCGGAGACCACAAAGTAGTAAAAGAAGAATGAGCGCAAAGTCGATAATAAAAGCCCAGCCTTACCGCCCTCCTTATAAATTAGTGAGAACTCGTCACAATCCAAAAAATCACCCTAGAGCTTCACGGAAGGACAGCGTTCGGATTTTCCTCACTATAGGCATTCGTCAATGTTATTCATCCTTGGCCCAGGTGAACCACAACTCCCACTCATGAAACCCCGCCATCACCTCATATTAGGCACTTCTTTCTCCTGGAGCAAACTCATTCATTTCTTCTCCTCCAGGCATCCTTACTGAACTCAAAACCACTTTTCCTAACGTCCCCAGTCGTAGATTAGCGAACACAACCCACCTACTATACATTTACTAAACAACCGACTACTTCACTAAAGCAACCGACCTACCATCCCAGACTTTTAGCATGACCAAACAAGCTAACGGTTACGTCATATTCTCCTCTCTACCCCTTCTTCACCCTCCGCCAAACACTCTTCTAATACGTTCATTCCTCATGTTTTCATTTATTCAATTCTTCTCACACCTAACACACCTACAGATTCCATGCACTGAGCATTAATTGTACTTAGATCAAGTATAACTCTTGTCCAGACCATAGTCCTCAACTTCTATACATAACAGCAGTACACATGGCTCTTATGTAATACGCGCTAACGCGCCCTCAATACTTAGTCCTTTAACACCACTAACATTTAAGTGCACAGCCACTTTCCGCCTGCCTTCACAACTCCACTACAACAGCATCAATTCGTTCCCTTTTCATCAGGCTCATACCCGTAATATTTAAAAGAGATAGCTGTTCCAGCTCTTCACCAATAATAACATAACTGTCACACCGAGTCTGGTCCTCACCCCCAAACATAGACCTTACTCTATCTACGTTTACTTTCAAATCCTCTTTACACGCCTGGCAAATCTCCTACCAATCTAGCTAAAATCCTTCAGATTCGCACAACAAAATCAAAACACCGATTTAATAGGTAGACACCTTTCACTCTCTCCATTCCTTATCATTGCTAACAACATCCCCTGCACCCTTACCTTAAACTCTTTTAACCCCATTCATATAGAAATTGAATAAAACGGAGACATAAACATCGTTGCACAATCGCTCATTAAGTTAAACCAATCTTTCAACTCCATTTATTCTTGCCCACCTCACTATCGTCATACAACTTTTGATTCCATTCAGAGCCTACCACCAACAGCATATATCACTAACACTTGCACAGAGCTTCCCTGATTAACCTATACGCCTGTTGCAAATCCATTAAAACCTAAATACAATTATGTTCTCCTTCTTCCTCATTGCTCAACATCTGTTTCACGCAAAGATGGTGATCCACACGCATCTAACTTCAAACCGCCATTCAGTCACTCGGACGCGACTCTTTCGACCAAATACAGCAATATCTTCCGCTAGGCAACATCAATAAACTAATTCCCTAAATCCTACAGTACTCTTGAGCCCCTTAACCTATATAAGGTACCTGATACTGCTATCTCTCCAATCCCTCGAACTGATACCTCCAAGAACACTTTTACACAACCAATTTAATCATCACACATCTAACCTCCATTTTTGATCGATTCACCAGTAATTTCATTTATAGTCTTGCATATTTACCATGATCAAACTTTCTTCACTTACTCAAATATATCCTCCTACTAAAGACCTCGTCCTCCAAATTTAACCTATGCCTCTCACATCAAACCACACCACTTCACTATCAATTGCATTACGCAAATAATGGCAATTACAAAGTGCTGCCTTCCACACCCCCTCACACCATTTCATCACATTACGAAAGCACAACCCTATCATTATCTCACAGAATCTCCTTATATCATTTTAACCTTCGTGCTTCCTCTAGAAATAGGCTTCCTATTCCTTTAAGCCCCCAATTCCATCCTCTTTCAAAGTGTCATATACCTCTTTCTTTTTCTCCTCGTTATCCACCTTTAGTATTTCATTTTATCTTCCATTTATACACGTCAATATCTTGTCTTTGAAACTCATCATTGGCTTTTTAGTACATTCAATCCACGCCTCTTGTTTTCTCTTTCAACCGCTGCACACATCTTTCATGGTCACCACTGCACTTCTTAACATATTGCTTGAACTGCAAACAACCGCTTCCTTCATTAACGTCTAGATTTTTTCAGTTTCAACTTGTTCACTCAACTGATTTTACTTCGAGTGGTCTTCAAATACATCCTTATACCTTGTTCCACTTAACTTTCTCTTAATCTACCCACTTCTCCTTATCGCCTTTCCTCTCCATCCAATCCCGCCCCACTCCGATTTGCTATAACCTGAATAATGGCAAATAATCCCATGCTTTACCCTCTCACTGATTTAACATCCTAAACATACTTCAACATCTCCTCTTCACCAACACAAACCAATCATATTTTCACCTCGATACCATCTCGACCTACACCAACTCTAGTAGACTAGAATATCCTAATAATATATATATATTTTTTATATATATAATAAATATAATATATATATTAGATATATATACGATAGATAATATATGTATATATATTATATATATATATAAATATATAATATATAAAGTAATAATAATATATATATATATATATATATATATATATTATATATAATATAAGAATATATAAAAATATAAAAATATATTATATAATATAATATATAATAATATTAATAAATATATAATATAATTATATGATATCTATAATATATATATAATATATATATATAATATATATATATATATATATTTATATATATATATATATATATATAATATAAATATATAAATATATAATATATAATATAGATATATATAATAATATATATTATACACTTAGAAAAAGTTAGTTAAATAACAACTTTTTTAGTATTCCAGTTTTCGGGTACGATGCATCACCGAATTGTAGAGAGTCATCATTCTACGTATGGAAAGATTTGCCAAAATACAAAACTACTAATGTGGTACATAAAAATAAAGTTGATCCGGTAGTAAAATGAACTTTTTTATAGGTAGTATATAAGGACAATTAAATTTTAAACTATTTTTTCTAACTACAACTGAGTAGAAGAGCGTGGTAAATTACTATGTTTGAAGTCGTTGAATTACACTGTGAGTTGTCAATAGTGTATTGGAAAATATATCCACGCATGACGCACCACATTATAGTCAACTTGAATTTCTCATACCTCATAGTAATTACGTCACACACTCATTGAAGATCGTATGTGATATTGCCATATTGATCTCGATCACCGCCAGTCTGAAGTGAGAGATCGAACACTTTCACCTCTTAGCTTCGCGGTTGTCTAACCATAGACAAGGAAGGATACGATTTTACGAAAAAAAATTTAATTTAGATATTCGCAACTTACGTAATATATAATATATATATAATAAAGATATATTATAATATATATATATAAAATATATATATATAAATATATATATATATATATATTATATATATATTAATAATATGTGAAAAACGGTTACTCCAAACACACACCCACCTACACACAGCACACACACACACAGCACATCACACACACACACACACCACACACACATACACAACACACACACACATACCTAGATTTCAAAGTTTGGATAATTTTATTTTTTATTATTATATTTATTTAATCAAATTACATTATTATATTATTATTATTATTATTTATTATATTATATTATTATTATTATAATATTATAATTATTATTATTATTATTATAGTTTGAGTATTATATTAATATTATATTGATATTATATTTATTATTATTATATGATTATTATTTTATTAATTTTATATAATAACATATATTATATTATATTATATTTATATTATTATTATTATATCATTTAAATTATTAATTATTAAATAATTATTATGATTATTGATATTATATTATATATTATTATTAATTATATTATTGATTATTATTAAATTAATCATATATTATTGATTTATATTATGATAGCGTCTTCCGCCCCAATGGTTTAAAGTAAATTGTAAACAATATTTTCATATTTAACTTGCATTAACTAGCGATAAAAAAATTACTAGAAACGTCGTTTAATTATTTCATCAATGATATTATGGCTACTAAAAATTAAAACTACTTCCAATTATATTTCTGATAGTAAATAAAACAACCTATAGACTAATTTAGCTTGAAGAATTACAAGCAAGACGGTGAATGAGAAGGGTGAGTTCAAAAATAAATACAAAAATAGTACGTGCAAGATAAATTACTAATAGTAGCTAATCTATTAAATAGTGTTATAATACTAAAGAAGTCGGGTGTTTTGTAACTGTTAGTAGTGAATACCTACTCATTGTGGTTCAACAACACGAAAACACGGGGTACATCACCATAAAATTTTAAACTACCACAAAGTCCAAACCTACTCAATAGAAAAAGAGTTCCCATACACCAAAATAAATATAAATTACCAGGAAATTACGTCAAAGCACGATTAAATGTAAAAAATATACTGCTATCATAGAGTTAATATCTCAGTGATAATATATATATAACATATATAGATATATAATTATGATATATATATAATATATTAAGATATATATAATAATAATATAATATATATAATATATAATATATATAATATATATAATTATAATATATATATATATAATATATATGTGATAATATATATATAATATATATTAATAATAAAAAAAAATTTCTATATAAATATACAAATATCTTGTATATATAATATTATATAAAATATATAAATCATTTTACATGAAAGTAAATAATATATATATAATAGTAAGGGCTTGGCTAAAGAGGCGAACTAAAAATTCTTATATAATAATACCCGTCGCCATAAACGCGGTTTGGCCCAGCCCGAAGGCTGAGGCCTAACGCCTCCTTCGGAGGTAGGTGCCCGCTACACCCCTTCGGGTATCCCCTCTCAGGATTCACGCCTTCACAGGGTCGCATCCCATTGGTTTTCCTCGGGAGGTGAGTGTGCTTAGATACCTTGTTAATGAAAGCTGTATGTCAGTTAGGCTAGGTATGTTAAATATTACTATGACCGTGTGAAATTAACACTGATTGTTAGAGAAATGATGAGTTTTGTAAATATTAAGCTGTGTTAACTGACGATGAGTGTTAGAAACGTTAGCCTAGGTTAAGGATTTGCTGAGTAATGTAGGTTGCCTCGTGAATTTTGCTAATGTCTACGTTTATTCAATGTTCAAATGACGTTATACTCGAGACGAGTGACACTTGATGAAGATAGTGTCATTCATAGTTAAGATGCTGGTATCTTTGATAGATTGATCACTTTTAATTGATTTTGTTAGATAAACGTCTTACCTGTGCGATATGTGGAAAAGCTGGGAACATTCGAGTATTGATAACCTGTTAGCTACTTTACCTGTGATAAGGGAATTTTCAGTATGTTAGCGGAATATTCATTAACGCGAGTAGTTAGGGTTTGCATTGGTAATATATTCTTAGTCAGTTATGAAGTGAGCGTTTAAATGGATGCCTAAAACTTTGTTGCGTAAGAATATATTCGTAGGTAGTATATAAGAACTTATTTCTTATGTTATGTTATCCAAAGGATACTCGAAAATATACTTGGAATCAATAGTCAAGTAGATCAATCAGCGAATGGGTCGGTGCGGGACTGCTGGGATGGATAGGCTTGATTGGCTGATGCCGATCAGCTTTGTAAAATCAGTAAATATTGCGCTTTCTTAAAATATTTTTATTCAAAGAACTTTTTTTATGTATGTCAGGAAAAAGTTATGTTTCTATGTTATGTTGGGTTAAAACTGTTGGTTGTCTTGCAATTATGCGTTTAAGGATATGATATTAGACGAATATGAGAGTTTTGTTAAATATTACGAATTAGTAAAAAAATTCGTACGTTAGCAATATATCGTTGGCAGTATGATGATTAGGCAGGGTTATGCTAATTTTTTGTAAATATACATGGTTTGTAAATAACATTGATATGTTAGAGAAATGCTCGAAAAAAGGGGGAAAGAGGTTCGTTTTGAAACGCAAGTGTTAGTACGTTTACTGTTAAGTGCGAAGGTTGTTAATGTTAGTAGTTAGCTCGTACGTAGGTGGGTAGGTTTGGTCGTGACATCTATATTTCCTTAGTTCAGTTATTGTGTATGTTAGCTTTAATTAATGAAAAACTTTGTTACTAGCATACATATTCGACTGTTAGTATATAAAAACTTATTTTTGTGTTATGTTAGTCGAAATGATACCTCGAAATGAGACATGAAACAATAGATCAATATCAGCACAGGCCATGGTGGGGGTGGGTAGGGGGTAGGTTGATGGTTGATTTACTAATTTACGATAACTTGCTTAAAATCAGTAAACCAATTACAATCTACTATTTATGTTAGTTTGGATAAACTTTGTTAGTTTTACAGTATATGCGTTGGTCTGTATGATAATTAATTAGGTTATGAATAAATTCTTTTTTAGAATTACTGTGGCAACGTAAAATTAACGTTAGATGTAGAGATTGCTTGAAAAGTATGGAATACGGTTACGGTTTGTACCATTGCTAGTTACTTTACTGTGATTAAGTGTGAACTGTTGTTAATGTTAACTGTTTTATAGGTGGTAAGTGTGTTAAGTTGTCGTGTACATATTTCTTATTCATAGATGGCTAATGTAGCTTTATTAATGTAAAAATGTTACGTAGCATATATCGGATGTTAGTAATAAAAAACTTATTTTGTGTGATTTATCGAAAGAAATCGACATATGGACGATGAATCAAATAGATCAAGTAATCAGAAGGTCATGGTGGAGGGGTGGGTGGTGAATGTTCGATTACTGATTATGCCTGAACTGCTAAAACAGTAAACCATTACAATTTACTATAATAAGTTTATAATTCAAGAATTTATTAATATGTTGAGTTGCTAAAAACTTGTTATGTTTACAGTCTTAGGTCTGTATGATAATTAGATATGGATATGATAAATTTTTGGCTAAATATTCACCTGTGGCAACGTAAAATTACGTTAATAGTTT
Source organism: Trachelipus rathkii (assembly GCA_015478945.1). Lineage (NCBI taxonomy): Eukaryota > Metazoa > Arthropoda > Malacostraca > Isopoda > Trachelipodidae > Trachelipus > Trachelipus rathkii. Next base: position 16,021 of record JABUQX010033542.1, read on the forward strand.
AGTAGGATATGTTGGAAAAAGTAATGAATAGGTACGTTACGTGTTTGTATCTTGCAAGTTAGCTTACTGACTGGTAATGTGGAACTGGTTAATGATAACTGTTTATTAATGCGAAGTTGGTAAGTTGCGTTGTATAATTTGTCCTAGTTTCAATGATCGATGTTACTTATTAATGTGAAAACATTGTTAGTAGCAAATATATTCCTGGATAGTCAATATAAGAACTTCATTTTGTGCTCGTTTAGCTGAAATAACTCGCAAGATGGCGACGTAAATCAATTATTAAGTAAACGATTAACAATGATATGGTAGAGATAGCTTGAAAAAGTGTGAATAGTTACGTTTTGTATGCTTGTTAGTTACTTTACTGTTTTAAGTATGGAACTGTAATCGTTAGTAGTTATTGGCATAAGTGGTTAGGTTTTGCATTGTGTATTATAGTCTAGTTCTTGGTAATGCTATCAGCTTATACATGTGAAAAAAGTTACGGTACAAAAAATTCGTGGTAGTAATAAAGAACTTATTTGTACTATTTTATCCGAACAGGTACTCGATATTGACCGAATCATTAGACGAAAGATCAAAAGGTCATCGAAACGGCTGGAGGGCGGGGAGGGGACGGGTGGGTTGATTTACTGATTACTGCTTAAATTCGGTAACATTAGAGAAACTTTACAATGATATTTTATTTAAAGAAACTATTTTATGAGTAAAGCAGTAAAACAGTGATTAAAGCAGTAAACATAAAACAAAAGCATAAACTATCCCTGGTTAGTAACACTCTATGCTTAACTGATTACTGCTTTAAGGTATTAATGTTAATAAATATGTGAGTTAAAGCAGTAAAACATTGAGTTAAAGCAGAAAAGCAGTAAAACAGAATATACTAATCCCTTGGTGTAGGTAACTACCTCTATGATATAAACTGATTACGCTTAAGGTATGTTAAAGTATATGTTAATAAAATTTCCGGTACAATTGGTAGAAAAATAATGATCATAGTATACTTGAAAAGCAAATCTTTGCATAGGTTGGCCGCGGCGCACAGCGGCGTTCTCGCGCGGGCTCACCTGCGACGCTGGACTCGAAACGTTGCGTCACTTTACCTAGAATGTAACTCTTATAAGATATACATTCTATCGTCCAAAGTGTTAGAAAAAGGTCTAACTCATACTAAGGTAAGCATCCTAGCACTTATATAAATACAATATTCGACCTCCTTACCTTATAACTAGGGGAAGACAACCCAGAAAATAAGCAGGAAGACTATATATTTTTACTAATGAAGTATGAAACTATAACAAACCAGAAAACCATAATGATTTATAAAGCGAACCATGAAAACTCATAAGCATATATATTATAAAGATATATAATTATATATATATATATATAATATAATTTATATATATATATTTATTAATATAATATATATATATTATATATTACGTAAGTTTCAGGACAAAGGTCTCTGCCTATATATATAGTATAGATAAGCGATATAACTTAATATATATAATTATAATAATATATAGTAATAATGATGTGGAGATCCGTTAGTTAATTATTATTGCTATTGCGTGTATATATATGTATTTGTGGGGCATAATATATCTATTTTAGTATATATATATTTAGTAGAGCTTATTCGTATAGTATATGAGGTATAGATTATTAAGATTATAAGGAACCAGAAACTCATAACCTATATATATATATGATAATAACATATATATATATAATATAATATATATCGATATATATATATATTAATATATAAATATATAAATATAATAATAATATTATATAGATAATATATCAAGAGAAAGACCTTCCAGATACAGGAAAATAAGCGTAAAATACTATATATTTATACTACGAAGTAAGAAACTAAAAATCACCTTGAAAATTATAGCATATATATATATATAATATATATATAATATATTATACGATATAGATATATATTATGTGATTATACCTTATAATTAACCTATTACTAATCTATTGATAAGTATAATATATATATAATATAAATATATAAGATAAAATTAATTCTGTTAAAATCGAAAGAAACACTGGGTTTATGGTGTTTCCACGCTGTAAGGACATTTATGGAAGCTGCTCAAACAGCAATATATATATATATATATATATATATATATTAAATATATAATATAATAATAATAGATATATTAATATATATATAATATATTATATATATATATATATATCTATTATGTAGGTAGATATTAGTAAAAAGATATGTAATAAAATCGATAGTGACGTCAACATGCGATATATATAGACGGTGACGTACTTCGTGACGTTATACGATCATAGGGTAGATGGTGAGTCACTAATCGATAGATATATAGTATATAATATATATAATATTATAATAATATATAATAATATATATATATTATATATATATATATATATATATATAATATTATAATTTAATATAGTATATAATAAATATATAAATAATAATAATAAATAGATATTATATATAATATATGTAAATATATATATATATAAAATATAATAAAATATATAATATATATATATATATAATATATATTATATATAATTATAATATATAATATATATAATATATATATATATATGTAAATTATAGAAATATATATAAGTAACACTGTGTATGTGTAAGAGCCATCGGCTCGCGCACGTGTAGCTTCGCTACACGCAACCGGACGTCACTTTCGGGACGCACCGATATTATATAATATATATATAAATTATATATATACTATTATATATAATATAATAAATATATTAAATATTATATAATATATATTATTAATAAATAATAAATATTAAAGTGTATTTGTGATGATGCCACGGTTCCGCGCACGTGAGTCGGCTACACGTTGCACATCGTGACGTGGGTGGGGGGGGGGGGGGAGGAGGGGGGATTGTGTGGTTGTATATGTGTGTAGTGTTGGGTGTGTTAGGCCATCGCTTCGCGCACTGTAGCTCGCATACACGTGCCTCGTGACGTCACTAGGGGGCGTGACGTCACCGCTGGTGTCATGGCGACGGTATATAATATATATATAAAAGAATTTAGCTTCGCCTCTTTAGACTACTTATATATTATTATATATATATATTATATATGATAAATAAAATATTATAATATATATAATATTATTATATATATATATATATAAAATATATATATATCAATATAATATACTATTATATATATACATATATATAATATATAAAATATATAATATTGAGGAGCAATAGTAGCCCCTGCACTGTACCTTGTGGGACACTTCCTATTATGATAACTATTGCCCACTCCTCTATTACCACAGCCAATCTTAATCCAAACATATATCACTTACCTGTATCACAATTGAAACATTTCATCATCAAGCCTTATGTGGAACCGTATCAAAGACTTTCGTTGAGTCCTGAATAAAAATCAACTGATCTTCAGTTCAACGCAGTCTAAAAAAACCTTGTCCACCATGATAAAACTTTCTATCATGCCATGGGCAACAAATCTCTACAACCAAATTTTCTAATACTTCAGTAACTTTTAAAAAACTTTACCAATGACGAGATTTTAAGCTAACTTATCCATAATTTTCCTACAAACTTCCTTTATCAATAAATAGGACAAACATATAGGTTTTTCGCAGTCCTGTACATCACCCAAAAGTAGAATCGCAAAATTACTACCTCTCCTCTAATGCTGATCTACCACATATACAGTCATAATCGCGCTCACATTGGTCAATATCTCCAAGTAATATTTAAATATTTTAACCATAATTTCAGATTCCAGAAGTCAATTATTTATTCTAACAAACTATATCACCAAACCATATAAATCCTTCCTATAAACATTGCTAGCAAAATAGATAATTTTTGTCGGAGCTTGCAAAATTTAAGCAATTTTTTAATTTACCAATTAATTAATACAAGTTATCAACTAC